>JAAEAF010001453.1:0-122438 GCA_011037195.1 Triatoma infestans | reverse complement strand
CAACTATTGCTAGGAAATTTTCCAATTGGTTTGGCAGTCAAGCAATTGGCAGGAGACAGATTATCTGTGAGATATTCTTTTTACTTTCTCTTACTCCTAGTAAAAGGAAGTATTGTAATCGTGTCAAGTTATCGATATCGAGTTTTCACCGGAAATATCCGTTTTGAGGTCCCCTGAGTCCAAAAAAGTGGTTTTTAGCAAATGGTCTGTGTGTGTGTGTGCGTGTGGTGTATGTGTATGTGAACAGCATAGCTCAAAACGAAAAATCATAGAAAGTTGAAACCTAATATTCCGTTTAGTTATCACCATGGCATCTGACAGTGGGTCATCTGTCAAAATTCCTCAACCAGAAGTCCCACTTTACTTTTGTTTTTTTTTTTTTTACTTTTTTGCGATTTTCTCAAAAATGGCTCCGACAATTTTCTTTAAACTTGACATAGCAACTCCACATGCAAAGAGCTACAATTTTTATTTGTAACATTTTTCTGGGAAAAGTCATTTAAAGGCAGTTATGGTGGAGGGATGGGGTTAGGTTTTCATCTAAAGTGCTATTTCAGTTTATTAAACAATTCTATCATCTAAATAATGTTAATTAAAGTTAAATATGTTGTTGAAATTCCGAGTTTTTTTAAAAAAATCGGATGACCGTAAGTGTGTGTTACTTTACTACTTTACTAAATGATGTTTCCACTTTTTCGCGATTTTCTCAAAAATCGCTTCGACGATTTTCTTGAAACATATTATATAAGCTAAACATACAAAGATCTACAACTTTTATTTAAACATTTCTCTAGGAAACATTCATTTAATGGGACTTTTAGGGGAGGGGTGGGGTTATGTTTTTCTCTAAAGTGCTATCATAGTTGATTATACAATTCTATCATCCAAACGAAATTAATTAGAAATAAATGGATGGCCAAAATTCCGAGTTTTAAGAAAACTAGTAAACCGGAAATGCGCTTTTACTGAACAGTTTTATCAGTTTTCGACGATTTTCGTTAAATTTGGTACACAAACTATAAAATTTGTCAATTATAATTTTGAGAGCTGGGGTAAGAGAAGGTTATCTGAGTGTTTCACACTAGATTTTTTTCTTTAAGGAGCTAATATGGGTTGGAGATGGATTAATGTTTTTTTTTTCTAATGTACTATTTTAGTTTATTAAATGATTCTATCATCTAAATAATGCCAATTAAAATAATTAAATATGTGGCCCAAAATTTTGATTTTGGAAATGCGACTTTTAAGAACATTTCTTTTTTTTTTAGTTTTCTGCAATTTTCTCCAGGATTACACTAAGGAATTTTCTTGAAACTTGGTATACGACGTACATACAGAGACCTATCATTTTATTTTTTAAACTTTTTCCCCAAAAAATTCATTAGGTTTTGGGGGAGAGATGACGTAAGGCTTTTCTCAAAAAAAATGTCATTAATTAAGATTAGATTTTCCGATTGATATAACCTTGAAAACTACTAAATATTTAGTAAGTATTATAAGTTTGAAAAGAAATTTTTCGTTTCACATCAATTTTGTTTTTCTTTCTAAATCAGTGACTAAATTATAACACATTGTTGTACATTTGTGTGAGTGCGAAATCGATTCTGTGGGTTAGCTAATGTAAAGCAAATTATTTATACTCTTTTTTATATGTTTGTTTAGTAAATACAGGAAAAATAATAATTAATAAATAAACATTTATATTGAGGTTAGATATCTCGGGTGGTTTTTGGTTGAATAGAAAAACAGCAAAAAATTAAATCTCTAAATTGAGTGAAAATATTGAGTTGACTGTAATTATAATACAATATAATCTATAAGAAAAATGGGAAATCGAAATAATAAACATATAGGAAAAATGAATACATAAATTAAATTTAAAAATGGCTAGCAAATATTATTTATTATCACTTTCAATAAGCCAAAGGAATGGTGCTTACCTTGAAACGCGGAATCCTGGTTGCCAGTGGTAGAAGACCCATGTGTCCTTAGCCCATACCGGTGAAAAGGGGATAGGAAAAAATAGGAAATAAGGAAATAATTCGTATGTGCAACCAACTCTTGAGTTGAGCAGCGCCCGTTCTAGGGGCGGGCAATCCGGACGTTTGTCCGGGACACCAAAATTTAGGTCCGCCATTTTGGCTGTAAGTGTGAGAAAAATATTAATGTTTTAAATACTCAATTTATAGAATTAATTAAGAGATTGACATATTAATAAAAATTAACATATCAATTTTTTTTCGTTCGCTAAAAATTTACAGTGCGTAACCTATTCATATTGTTTATGTCTAAAAGATAAAAATATTTACACTATTATTGAGAAATTAACGCAGAATTTGTAAAGGATGATGCTTGAACTGGTTTGAACATGCATATACTTCTCTGAACAGAATAGTATTAGAATGAGAGCCGAGCGCTGCTTCAGCTTGTGTTTGAACATGCCTAGACTTACTTAAACAAATATATATATATATATAATTATATATATATATATATATTAAGGGGTGGCGATTTGTCTTTTTGTCCGTGGCGACGTAACCGCTAGAACGGGCTCTGAGTTGAGTCTTAACCAATAAACTGCTACATGGCTGATGATTGTAGATATAAATTAAATGGGCCAACCTTGTGATTTCACAATAAACCTATGCAGGCCCGAGACAACCGACCCCCTAAGTCGACAAAAGGACCAGTTTATTAACACTACCCAGGAAAACCACAAGTAAAAAACTTAGGTTTTCAAAATTAAAGGCAATCGAACTGGCATGAATTGTATAGGTTATTACTCTGCGACCTTTTCAACGTAGTATTGCATAATGACTTATTCCTTCGAGCTTAAAATGGCGACTGGCTGAGAAAAAGAGTTCATAAATTACCCCCTCTTTACACTTAAGACACAGCCTATATATTAGTAAATTATTGTACGCTGTTGGCGGCAAATTTAAATTTATATTAAATACTGAGTAATGATAATTTTTTTTTTTTTTTTTAATATCCAACATTGATTTTAAATGAGATAAATCAATGATTTGAACTTAATATCAAACTTATCTTTATCAGTGTCTCCAAAATATTTTTGTACGATATGCTTCAATTTTAACCAATGTTTATTTACTGTTTTATATATTAGAGCTAAATTAAATGGAAAATCATTTATTTTCAAATAATCATTTCTGTAATTTTATGCAGATTTATTTTGAATGATACAAAATTTTCGATATTAATTATCTATTGAAAACAATCTCTCATTATACATAAATACATTTCAACAAATATAAATTTGGTACTGATTTACTAGCATATTATTAACATTGATTGTGATCAGTTGTTAGGGTACTCTCCCTGTTCGGCTATATGAACACGGCCGCCTCCATATTCACCGCTAATTCACTCCTCCGCTATTCACTACTCATGCTACGCCATCAATGGATTCTGTTCTATATTGTAGGATTCTATATTGGGGAGCGAATTGGAGAATTTGAGAGAATTGGAATGAGAGACTTTGCCTGTACAGCTTGTGTTCAACTTGACTAACACTCGCACACTTTCGAACCAATCTATGGTGCATAGCATTATGTCTGTTCAAACTAGCTCCTAAATCAGGCACATCGCCTCTCTACTTTGCTTCCCCCACCCTCCTAACTGCTGCTACTACTATTACGATGTACCATGGATGTTGTATTCAATGTTCAAATCATTGTAGCATTAATCACAACTGAATGAACATTCAACCGCATTGTGCTTCTACATATAAGTATTTGGTAAAAATGGGATCCGATATAAGAGATTGGTCTGAGGACTGGTATTCTCAGATGAAATACGTTTAGGAAGTGTAATCTGATTGTTTTTTTTTTGTTTTTTTTTTCTTTCATTTAATTTATTTATTTATCTCTTTATCCTTTCAGTCAGTATAGCTAATCCATTGTAAAGGAAAAAAGTGTACTCCGATAAAGTCTAAAGCATTTATCACATTCTTTTGTATGATTATGAATCAATGTTTTAACGTTTTATTTTCCCTTTATCGCAATTGTACACAATTTTTCGATTAAGTTTGCCTCGATATACACTTCCTGAAGTCTCCTGAGTTCATAAATATTGTGTAAGTGTGTTGTGTTTGTTTGTATGTATGTATATTACTTTCTGTCTGAGTATAGTCATATAATTCAAAAACCGAGCTATTCCATTCGTTAGCTATCCATATCAGACAGAGATCATTTAAATAAATAATTTTTGTTCACTAAAAATGTACTTAAATTAAGGTTCTTTATTTTGAATGAATATTTGATATATATATAATGTGGGAAGGTTGGGTTCCTCAATGACTATAGACCGATTGATCCTTAAACAAAATTTTATTTGAATATCAATTAATACAAAAGATTATAATAAAATACAGAATATTGTTAAATTATGAAATAAAGTTACCTTAAACAAAAATCGGTTTTTATAGTCAATACAATATAATACTCGGTGAAACAACAAATAATAATTAAAAATACAGAAAATGATGGCTACTTCTTTATACAAAAGTACTCACTATAAACCATATGTTTATTTAATCGCACACACCCAAGCGGCACAGATGAAATAGGAACATTCACTTTTACATCTCCCCCCTCGGAAAGGTAGGAGCTTGCTGCTGTGCACAAAATTGGCCTGTGATCTGTGGCGGTTGCGGTTTATTTCATATATTGCGGAAGATACCCGACGCGAAATCTCAAATGGTCCTGATCGTATTGGGTCTAATTTATTCCGGTTCAGACGACTGACTGTTTCCACATAGACCAAATCACCAACTTGGAAATCATATTCCTTTCTGTTTCGGTCAATTCTGGATTTATTGAGATCATGATGCCTTTGAGAATTTTCTGCGGCCTGTAATATTCTTTTATTAAATTTTGTGGTTGGTTAAGAGACGATGGTAGTATTGAAGTTGGTTTTCCCGTAAGTAGATAGAGTGGAGAGAACTTTGTCACACTGTGAGTTGTACGATTATACTCATCTGTACATTCTCTAGCAATTTTAGACCATGGATTTTTTTGGTTTTCACTAATCTTGCAGCGAATACGATTGACCAGAGTTTGATTTAGGCGTTCATTTAGGCCGTTTGAAAAAGGACAATCCACCGCCGTGAAGAGTAATGTGACACCCCAATGGCGCAGGAAAGTTTTAAATTGCCTTGAATTAATGCCCGTATACTGATCTGCCAGGAGAATCTTCACCTTATTTTTCTCAAAAATAGGTCGAAGGAACCTAATCAAGTCCTTAGCTTGTTGCCCACGTGAAGGACAGGTGTATGCAAATCGTGTGAAATGGTCAACCAAAAGGTGGAGATAACGATTGGGCGATCGATTCCCTGCAAAACCACCGTATCGAGTGACATGATATCATATGGCTCCTTTGCTGGGCCTAATTGTGATAAGAGACCAATTTCTCGGCATCGTCTGGATTTGTTCTTGTTACAAGTATCACAATTCTTGCAAAAATCTCTTATAAGGGAGTCCATGTGTCGGAAATAATAAAAAAGAAGAATTTTGGCTGCTATGTGACCTACTCCAATGTGACCGTAGTATGTATGGACATTCTTGATTAATGTTAACCCAAAATCTTTGGACACAAAAATACGTTCTTTTCCTCGTATCTTTTTATAAAAAATTTCATTTTTTTTATATGTTTCTTAGTAATGAGTTCACTGGAATTGTCTTCTTGATCCCGTTTTATATCATCAATTGCGACAAAATTAACAATTTGAAGCACTTCGTCTTCATTTTCAAAACACTCCAGAACCGGATTTCGTGAGAGGGCATCTGCTTCCTGATTTGCCTTCCCTGGAGCATAGCGTATGGTAAACTCATATTGAGACAGGTAATATACCAAGTCTCCTAGCTCTTCATCAGTTCTAGCTTTTATTTTAAGGTTTTCTAAT
Organism: Triatoma infestans; assembly: GCA_011037195.1. Lineage (NCBI taxonomy): Eukaryota > Metazoa > Arthropoda > Insecta > Hemiptera > Reduviidae > Triatoma > Triatoma infestans. The sequence continues at coordinate 116,515 of JAAEAF010001453.1, read as the reverse complement.
GGCTTGTGGTCGGAAATTACTTGGAACTTTTGCCCTAACAACCAATGCTGCCAATAACGTATTGCCTCTTTTATTGCTAAACACTAAAAATAAGGTATATTGCCTTCATTTTCGCCTGTGTTGGGGAGAGTTTCTTCGAGAAGTATGCTACGGGGTGTAGCTCCCCATTATCGTGAACTTGCTTTAAAACTGCTCCAACACCCAGAGTACTAGCGTCTGTAAACAGGAAGGTTTCTCTTTTTGGATCAAAAATTGATAAAATTGGACTTTGGCATAAATAATCTTTTATTTTGCTGAATGTCGTATCACATTCAGGCGTCCATAGAAACTGTATATTATTTCGCAGAAGGTTATGAAGGGGTTCTAGTAGTCTCGTATAGTCTGGGATGTACTTATGGTAGAAATTAATTTTCCCTAAGAACTGACGAATATTTTTTTTATTTTGTGGTTTAGGAAATTTCTTAATTGATTTCAGGTTGTCATGATGAGGACTGTCTGTGTTATAACTGATTATATGGCCTAAGTATTGTACTGATGACTGTGCAAAATTACATTTGGATAATTTTAATCGGAATCCCTCCTCTTGAATCGCTTGTAGCAATTTGTGGATATGTTTAAGGTGTTCGTCAAAATTTTCAGAGAATACCAAGATATCATCGATGTAATTAGTACAGAAATCCTGAAGACGATGCTGTCGAATTGTCGTAGCCAGAGCACGTTGAAAAACTGCTGTTGAAATTTTCAATCCGAAAGGTAGTCTCTTCCATTGATAATGTCCAGTTTGAGTAACAAAAGCAGTCTTATGGCGATCCTTCGGTCTTACTGGTATAGACCAGAAAGCGGAACAAATATCCAAAACTGAGTACCATCTACAGTTCCTCATTTTTACTATAATATCTTCAATTATTGGAAACGGTTGAGATTCTGGCACTAAAATTTTGTTATGATCTCGAAAATCAATGCATAAACGTGAGCGTCGCCCTTCATCCTTCTTGGAAGCTAAAGTTACTGGTGCTGCAAATGGAGATGCAGATTCTTCTATTAAGTCCGCCTCAAGTAACTTGGTTATTTGGCTTTCTATTTCTTGGTTATCTGGAATCGAACATCTATAAGGTTTCTTTGAAATGTATTTAGTTTCCAAGAGTTTAATGTGAGCCTCATGATTCTTTACCTTTCCCACATCATATTTGTGTTTAGCAAATATTGCTGAATTTGCAATTATTAGCTCTAAAGGTTTTGTTTTCTTTTCTCGGTCCAGATGATGTAATTTATCTAAATATACAGAGTATTCGTCTTCACAATAATTCAGTCTGCGTATATCTGTTTTATGTAAATCGTTAATTATTTCGACATTATTTTCGTTAACTCTTTGGAGAATATTCAATTTATCATCTTGCAGTAAACGAAATTTCTGAATAGCATCTAATCCCAATAACACATCATAAGAAAAAGCATCATTTTTTATAACATAAACTTCTATTTCTTGTTCTATTTTATGAATCTTCAAAGGCAATTTTATCTTACTATAGCTTTTTGTACACCACTAATTGTCTTAAATGTTTGCTCATTCTTTAACATCTTATCTTTTATATCTTCTATAATTTTAGAATTTATCAGTGTTACGTTAGATCCACTTTCATAGATTCCCGTAACTCTGGTATTGTTAACTGTAACATTTAATCGAATAAGTGGTGTGTATCTACGTTTTTTGGCTCATGTTGGGCATCAGCCACCCTCTCATTAATCGTAGTAAAGTTTACCCGTTTATTCTCCGTAATTTGTCCCTTATTTCTACAATATTCAATAGGATGAAAACGCCCTGGGTACCCATGTGACTCACAGATAGTACATGGTTGTTTTGGGCTAGGCCTCTGCTTTGTTCTTTTAGAAAAATAAGCATCCGATTTAGTGTCAAAGGTTTGTGTTCTTACCTGAGATTTCTTTGTTCAAGTAAATTTTTCTTACAAAAAATAGAGGAATCTATTTCTTAAATAAAAACCACACCTCCCCATTTGAAAAAATGAAGTTGGTGCTTGTATCTCGCTTCTTGAAGCACCAAAACAAATTTGCAAATTAAATTTGGTTTTCTAACAAAAAAACTACGGGGACACGTATTTTTTAGTTTTTTTTTCTAGCTATCTTAGTTTCCGAGAAAAAGCCGTTATCCATATACCTTGGGACATCCTGTATGTAGTTAAAAAAATGCCACTTTTGATGAAAATCGTTGAAGCGAGTTTTGAAAAAGTCACAAAAAAAACTAAACAGAAAAATCCGATTTTAATCACATTTTTATTGTCCATGTACCCTGGTGGAACTTTAACGAAATAGTTTGAACGGTCCAGTTTTGGGACATTCAGCGATTTTCTGTTTTTTTATTTAGGCTGACCACATGGATACACATACATATTTTTCATATTTTTACACAGAGCAATTTTCTAAGGATCACCACCTTTTTTCTGAATCTAATTTAAGGATCTCCAAAACCGTAATTCCGGTGAATACTCGACATCGCAAATTTGATACGATTGCAATCTTTCACTTGCCAGTTGTAAGAGAAATTAAACTAGTTTTTTCAGGCTAGTTTTATATCTCAATTTGCCGGATTCATCATGATTCTTATACTAAAGATGTGATACTGAAATATTATTGGTGTGATGTGTTGTAAGTGTAGTGGTAACTTGTGGCATGAGCGGTTTTGTTTACAGGGCTAGTGAACTCTAAAAGACAGTGGTGGACTTCTACCTGAATAGTCTTTTAGCTATGGAATGTTACATTTTTCTTGATATTTTTGATTATTTCAAATTAAATATATTTTCATATTTCTGGCATCCATCACATTATCCCCCCTCCTGGAGAAATTTTTCGGTACGAACAATTTGGGAGGTAATCTAGAGTTGTAGAGGCTTGAAGGTTATCTTCTGGTATGGCGAGAGGCGTGTGTGCAACCTCTGCAAGGTAGTCGTGTGTAGTAGACTACAGTCATCTTGTTCTGGAACAAACGCTGCTTGAATGTGTGAACGTGAGCGGTTTTGTAAAGGGCTAGTAAGTATATATGTTTAAGATAGAAGTATTAGAAATAATTAAGAAATCACCACTGTTTTTTGAAATAAATATATTATTCTCTAAGTGAATTTAAATGGTTTACAATATTCACAACTATATCTTAATAAATCAATTGTTAATCTAGAATAAATGTTAATCCCTATCACTGGCACTGAGTTTAAGAGAGCGATTCCTGAAGCAAGTGTTTCTGGCTTGAATATCAGTTTTAGACTGTTCTTGAAGGAATGTCTTCCTAATTGTTCGTTCAAATCTTCCCCTGTGAGAAGAAGGGGTAGACAATGCTAAAAAGGTTCATGAACTCTAAAAGACAGTGTTGGTCTTCTACCTGAATAGTATTTTTGCAATGGAATGTTACATTTTTCTTGATATTTTTGATTATTTCAAATTAAATATATTTTTTATATTTCTGGTATCCATCAAAATAACAAATGAAAGAGTAAAATATGGATTGAATATGTTTAGAAAACATGATATAATTATATTTAAATAGTAGAGTGAGTAATTGATGTTGTTAATGGAAAATTTACCTTTACTGGTGGTTTGAGCGTGATGATAAACGGACATAATTTTGCGATAGTACAAACTTGCTAATAATAATAATAATAATAATAATATTTTATTTAAAAATTTTACATTCAGAAAGATTAAAATAATGCATAATATTTACAGCTTGGAATTATATCCGTCAGCCGGAGAAAGATGTTACAAACATTTTATAAAAAATACTATTCCTTTAATAAAAGATATTTTCTTGTTTACTGTAATACATGAGGAAAAAAAAAATATTCGTACTGCAAATAAAATAAAAAATACATAAATACAAAATACTGAAAAAATAAAAACTATTCTGAATCTTTACATTACTATACAATATTAAAATTAATGATGAAAAGGTTACTGAGAAATATTAACAGAACAAATTAAGTGAAACATTGAAGAAACAAAAACGAGTATCCCGTGGAAAACAAACCAAAACAAAAATTATAAATTATATATATATTTTAATGAAAAAAACACAAGTCAAAAGTTAAATTCCTGCACAAGCTGGTGCCGATACTGCCAGGCAGATCGAGCAAAATTAATAAGCCCCTTACATTTACAAGCATTAAGAAGGGCTTGCAAAGAGTGCAAAGTTAGTAAACGTACTCCAAGGTAACGTATACGAAATTCTGCGAGAATAGGGCAAACTGCTAAAAAATGTACAATATGCAATAGTATTGAGGTTACATAAGGAACATCTCTTTCTTATCTCCTCTTTATCCGCCCAAGGCGTACAATTTAAATATAATAATTCGCCCCTCATTTTAAATAACCACCTCATCTCTTTTAAATGCAATGACGAGGACTGGCGGTCAAAGGAGAATAATTTACAGCTCATATCTAACTGTTTATAGTAAATAAATCTCGAGGACGTACTTATGCACAACGCAGACTCCTCCCGATGCACCAATCTTATCTTATCTAACAAGGTCGCTAACTGGTTTTTCTAAAGACTCAAGTTGTCAGTAGAGGAATCGAAGTGACAAGAGTGTCCGCGGGCCAAGTTAATCCAATGCTTAAACCAATAAATTTTTCTTTTAACTATTTCCTGAGCAAAAATCCTTGGCAATCTATAAGCAGGAAGCTCCAGAACTCTAAAACAGTACCTAAAGTGTAGTCTTAAGGTAAAAACCACAAGCAGATCTACATCAGTCTCCGCATAAAGCATGTGGTTCGGGGTAACTGACGGAAGAGAATACAGTTTTTTAATAAAGAAACGCAACAGCTTTTCAAGTATCTCATACCGTTCAAACCCCCAAACTTGGGCTGCATAACAGGCAATTGACCTGCAAACAGAGTTAAATAACTGGAACTTAAGAGAAGAAGAAACCTTGTCCTTAGCCACAAAGCCCGACCAGACAGTATTTAGAGCTAGCTTAGCGGAAGATACCTTCTCTTTAACATGGGGATGGAAAGATAGCTTAGGCGTAAGTATAACCCCTAAATATTTCTACCTATTAACAACCTCTATCTCCTGCCCACTATAACGCCATTTGTAACGCCCACAAACTTGCTAATATCTGAGAGCAGTTGTGACAAATACAAATGAAATCGAGGAAACAAATTAAACCAAGAATTGTTTCGTCGTACTTTCGCAAGTGTTCAATCGTTTGTCTGTCGGTTGGGTTTGTTTCACTTACATGAGCGCCCTGCTATATCGGTTATTGCTAATTCATCCTTTCCTGCTAACTTCACTGATTACTAATTCTTTCCATCTTCTCTTTCCATTCTGCCCTCTCACCCACTTCCTTATTATACTTCTTTCCTGCTTATTATCAGAAATATATATATATATATATATCTGAGATTATATCCGTCATTCCATTCTTATTTTTTCTTCGTTCTTTAGTTCTGGATGTTCATTCATCTTTGTAATGTGTTACTAAAACTGTATATAGAAACAGCGTCATAAAAGTTTCACACACACTGCATCCGATGATAGTATCTGATGTCTAATGAAACATCGAGTTAGTGTGAAACTAAGTCTCTGTACGAGTCTGTGTTGGCACACTGTCTGAAGAACGCATCCTGAAGATGGGCGAACGCCCGAAACCGGTAGATGACCACAAAATGAAGCAGGCTACCACGGAAAATGTCTCTGATGCTTTCCAGCTCTGCGGAACCAACCACCACAAGAAACATATTCTTTATAATATTCACATCATTCAAATAGTAAAATTGTAAACGTTCTTCCACAACATATCCCTAAACATAATTTAATTGGTGATTATGCCAGAATTATTAAAATAATTCATATTTTTAATTGACTTTTATAATTAAATAAAAACATAAGGCCCATAGGGTGGAAGTAAAAATAAAAAAATACATAAATAAATTCAATTGTTATCATTTATCAAAATTTTTCTTGTCATTGTACCCACATATTTGTTGCATTATTTATTCATTTATACTATTATCAGTATTATGACAACAAAAATGTTATAAAAAATGCAGAATAAAAGCTTCATTTCAAGCTTCATTTAGAAGCTGATATAGAATTTTTCTTTGAAGCTGGGCAGTAAAAAAGAGCGGAGCCCATCCGCTCTAATGGGCATCAAGGAATATGCCATTAAATGGTACGCGTCTAAGACTCTCAAATGGACGGGTCTAAGACTCTCGAGATGACTGGGACGGGTGGGTTGTTCTAAGGACCAAGCACTCAGAATCCTTGGGTGAATTTCCCAGCAAATTTCATGCGGTGGTATACTCAATTGGAAAATGCGTTCAATTCAAGCTTGATATAGGATATAGGAATCAGGAGATTGTAATCCTTTCCAATAGCCAGGAAGCCATTACAATATTGCGCGCTCTTATCATCAGCTCTAAAATGGTTTGGGAATGCCTAAGTAAACTTAATGACCTAGGTAGGAGGAATAAAGTCATCCTCTGGTGGGTCAGCGATCAATTTTTCATGGAAGAACCTAGGAGGTAAAGGTAAAGGCTCCTTTTACCTCTCAACTCTTGAATTCCCTCCTCGGACCAAGCAGGCCAAGATCTGCTTGGAAAATTATAAGCCTTAGTAAGAGCAAACTCCGCGTTCTTATGGATTTCAATAGACCGCGCACAATAGATCGTAAAGGTTGCAGTGCAACGGCGCTCCTCCAAAAAAAAAAAGTGCAAATGCACATCGCTATTGTTGGACCACATTTTTTATAAATACGTTAATTTAAATATGTTTGCCATTATATCTTATTTTTCTCATGCTTAATAAATTATTAAATTTGTGGTCTAGGAATATTTTATTTGATATTTTTCTGTCGTTCCTCGTCTTAGATTTGTCGTTCGTAATAACTCTTTTGTCGGGCTGACAAATGGCACCCCATTTTAATTGCTATTTTTTGTGTAATCATGACTGTGACTAAACAAAAATGTATTCCTTTATTGGTACTTAATCTTCTTTACATATCTTAAATATAAATAATAAATGATATTTAAGTTAAGAAAAAAAAAAGTAGGAAAATTATCGAGTTAAAATTATTTCAAATCAGCTTTATTCGACCCAAGGATTGGCAATCTAGGTTTAATACTTACTAACCAGTTACAGATTTTCCACCATCGACAGAGTCTTTTGGTTTATAATGTTTGTGTAGTAGAGAATTTTTTTTTTTTTTTTTTTATCTAATTTTCCATGTTTCTACTTGTTCAGTGTGACGCAAACTATACTAGATTTAGATTTAGATTGTTGTAGGGGATTATTGCACTGCGACCTGAAAGATCTATTGTGCCCCCCGGAGCTATAGCCAATGCATAGCCGTCTTCCAAGCAGCATTCTCTAAGCTAAAGACAACACTGCTCATCACCGGACAGTGAGTTGTAGAGGCTTCTACGAGTCTGTAAAGGCAGCATGCTGGATTCGAGCCCGGGACCTCGGCGTTGCTAGTCCAGCGCGCTACCACTGAACTTATCCCTTCCTTCTCCTTGGCTTTCGCCAATTAACTAGGGACGGAGATTCTAGTTTGTGTACTGTCTTTGTCCTTGTGTGTGAAGTGTAGCGTGTATGTAGCTTAACCATATTGTGTACTGTTGGGATGAAGTGCACGGAGTACTGAGCTTTGGTAACCCGTGGGGTTGCTATTCTCCAAGTAACTGGATGCAACAGATACCCCTTGCGGACAAAAAACTATACTAAATCGTGTACGCTACGACTGGTGCAAGTTCAGCTAGTGCTAATCAAGTTCTAACCAAAGAACAGAAGTTAAGGTAATCCGTATCTTATAACAATTCAAAAACAATAATACTCAACTGAATAAAAACGGTGGGTTCTTTGTTTTTATTGATAATTAATTTTACAGTAACAATTAGTACTAATTAATTTTTTTTAATAAATTAAAGAGAAAAATCCATAATGGGCAAATTGCATCAATGAGTTTTATACAATCATTAAAAAATTAACAAATTATTTTCCATTAAGATAATTTATTAAAGAACCATTTTTACATAAATAATATATATTATAATTTTAGAATAACATTTTTAACATAGTAAACTTTTATTCTTCAACAATTTCAGACATTTCATGTCCTTGGCAAAATATATTTCCACACGAAAAACCTATAGGTGTGCAGTAACACATATTACAGCCCAGCATAATAGCTGTACCAATTACACAATCTGAAAATATTTTATAATAATTATTATACAATAAATACAATTCTAATCTATCTAATCAGTGTTCAGGGATCTAATTTAATCACTTTGCACCTCATTTCACTACTTTGGCTATCTAGCTCAAGCCCTTAGAGGTGGCAAATGCATTTCTACCTAAGTCAAGCTTGTAGAGAGGCTAAACTAGAAAGCACATCTGGGTACTGTAAGGAGAAATTAAAGAAAATAGGGGCTAGTCCAGCCGCCTGTAATAAAGGGTGTCTGACCATTCACTATCTCTCTCTTATTTAAGTCCACGTCCAGCCATTATCGATCAACGTATTTCATATTCACACCGTCACTCTGCCAGTTAATCTGTCAATCTCTTCTCACACTATTATTATCCGCATTTAATACAAACAATATTCAGTTAGTCTAACTTTATTCAACCTAAGTTTTTCTCCCGATCAACCCGAAATATGTCCACTACCAAGTTCATGAGTGAAACTAACTTGCGACCATCTCCTAAACTCTCCATAAATAACAAATATAACCAAAATGTACATTATATCTATCAAATTATTACAGTCTCTTTGGTTCAAAAGAGTTCAAACAAAGAAGAAATTTTAATTAAAATCGAACTTACTTTTTTCTAATTCCTGTAATGATACTTCGGATTCTTCTTCCTCTGCTGAAAAGTAATAATATACACAAACAAATCAATAATATAGATATCATGAAAATCAGCAAATTTCTTATTAAAAAAAAAAATCTGACGAGAAATATTCACAAAACTTTTTCTTACTGTAATTCATAGTCTTTAATATTATAATTTTTAGTATTGTAATATTGTTGTCTTTAATATTATAGTGCTTGACCTTTTTTTTTAATTTCAAAAAGTTAATATAGCAGCAAGTTTGTCTTGCAATTTTAATAATTATGCCACTTACTGAACCTGACGCATACACGCTGAGTTGGGGTAGTAAGTCGATGTAGTGTGTGTTGTCAGAAACATTAATATTATTAACGTCTTTGGGGGAGGCAGGGAGTTCAAACAATATGGTATCTGAAAGCCCCATTAGGCCCATATAACTACACCAAAGAAAAGGAAAAAAAACAAACCTAATGCAGTCCAAGGTTTAATCCATCTTAAGATTCACCGCAGTCCCAATAAATCGGAATATAACTTTAAAGGAAAATAACCTAAGCTCTTCCACAGACAAGCTGTTCTGACCAACAGTCCTGAACCTAATTTCCACAACAATCCATGCAACAACCCTGTGATAAGATGGATTGGTGTTTCTTCCTCTACAAAGGATAGATGGCATGTGGGCTCCATTACGTAGAGAACAGAAATGTTAAAAGTGTAACCGGTAGAAAGTTCACTATAATTATTACGGCCAAGTTTCCTCAGAATCGATCAAATAGAGAAGAACCATCTAGGTGTATTAACCATCACGGTACTATTAAAGCCTTTTTTGGCCTAAAGCCTTGACAGCCTTTTTGTCCAAGGATGAATTTCATTATTTATGTTTAATTTATGAGCACCTTTGAAATACACAGGTTCTCCCGCTCTTCTCTCTGCTGTGGTTGCATTATCTTTACGGTACTATTAAACCTGTTTTTCAAGAGATTTTGCCGCGGATGCCGCTAAGATCACATTAATTCTAACTGACAATATTTATTTAATTTTGTACTTTACAAACGTGGCCTGAACCTTTAAACCTGAGTTGTTGAGGAGAGAAATTAGGTTTGATTAATGAAAGAGATATGCTGTCACTAATATAATGTAGCTAAGTTTACACTAACTGCACTGGACTTTATAATGAAAATGATAGAATGAATGGTGAGGATAGAGATATGACACGATGCGATATATGGTTGTAACTGATAGATTCCCACTGGCTTATATACACAGGTTCTCCGCTCTTCTCTCTGCTGTGGTTGCATTATCTTTGCGGTACTATTAAACCGGTTTTTCAAGAGATTTTGCCGCGGATGCCGCTAAGATCACATTAATGCTAACTGACAATATTTATTTAATTTTGAACTTTACAAACGTGGCCTGAACCTTTAAACCTGAGTTGTTGAGGAGAGAAATTAGGTTTGATTATATGAAAGAGATATGCTGACACTAATATAATGTAGCTAAGTTTACACTAACTGCACTGGACTTTATAATGAAAATGATAGAATGAATGGTGAGGATAGAGATATGACACGATGCGATATATGGTTGTAACTGATAGATTCCCACTGGCTTATATACAAAGGTTCTCCCACTCTAGCCTGCCTAAGCCAGAGAGTAGACTCTGTTAACCAAAGAGAGCCTCTCTTCTCTCTGCTATGTTGCATTATCTTTACGGTACTACTAAACCCTTTTCTTCAAGAGATTTTGCCGCGGATGCCGCTAAGATCATATTAATTCTAACTGACAATATTTATTTAATTTTGTACTTTACAAACGTGGCCTGAACCTTTAAACCTGAGTTGTTGAGGAGAGAAATTAGGTTTGATTATATGAAAGAGATATGCTGTCACTAATATAATGTAGCTAAGTTTACACTAACTGAACTGGACTTTATAATGAAAATGATAGAATGAATGGTGAGGATAGAGATATGACACGATGCGATATATGGTTGTAACTGATAGATTCCCACTGGCTTATATACACAGCTTCTCCCGGCTCTTCTCTCTGCTGTGGTTGCATTATCTTTCGGTACTATTAAACCGGTTTTTCAAGAGATTTTGCCGCGGATGCCGCTAAGATCACATTAATGCTAACTGACAATATTTATTTAATTTTGAACTTTACAAACGTGGCCTGAACCTTTAAACCTGAGTTGTTGAGGAGAGAAATTAGGTTTGATTATATGAAAGAGATATGCTGACACTAATATAATGTAGCTAAGTTTACACTAACTGAACTGGACTTTATAATGAAAATGATAGAATGAATGGTGAGGATAGAGATATGACACGATGCGATATATGGTTGTAACTGATAGATTCCCACTGGCTTATATACACAGGTTCTCCCACTCTAGCCTGCCTAAGCCAGAGAGTAGACTCTGCTAACCAAAGAGAGCCTCTCTTCTCTCTGCTGTGGTTGCATTATCTTTACGGTACTACTAAACCCTTTTCTTCAAGAGATTTTGCCGCGGATGCCGCTAAGATCACATTAATTCTAACTGACAATATTTATTTAATTTTGAACTTTACAAAACTTTTAGATTTCCTTTTTAAATTAAACTTTATCCTGGTAGAGAGGTGGGGGAAAACATAATGAGATTTATTTTACAACTATCAATGTCTGTCCACTAAAAATATTGAAATTTTGCGACCGGGATGATAGGGTTTGCACAAATACCACTCCTTACCTTGATCTCGTTTTGGTCTGTACTGATGGGAACTACACGCCATCAAAGTGCATCCCACTTGGCACCCGAGAGGTGTTGTCTTAGATTTGCAAGAAATCATAAGTTAAAGGAAAATAATAAAATTCATTAGAAAAAATTAACGCAAGTCAACATTTATAGTTATTAGTAACCGTAGTTTACTCTGTGCGACGCCATCTTCTGAGCAGTGGTTTTTTTTGGTTACAAACTACATTGCCCATTACCGGACAGTGAGCAGTACATGTTCTAAGGCCAGCGCTGGAGTTGAAAACGGGACCTCTCATTTCATGTTATTATAAATCATGCCCATGAATAACAAAAGATGTTATGTTTTACAGTTGTCCAAAATAATTGTATGAGAAATATTGAAATTTTGCGACCGGGATGATAGGGTTTTCACAAACCACTCCTTACCTTCATCTCGTTTTGGTCTGTTCAGATGGGAAGTACTACACGCCATCAAAGTGCATCCCACTTGGCCATTATCTGTACAGAAACAAGTGTTGCAATCTTCCATCCAGGTGGTACCTGGGGTGCACGTTCTTTCTGTGAACATTGAAGCAAAGTTATTTTTCTTTTTAGTCAGAAAATTGAACCTAAATGTATATAATGCTTTGCTCGCATATCAGTTTAAAATTTATTTCGAATTATTTATGAATTCATATTATGAATGCGCTTTCCACTCTTTTTTCTGTCGGCTGCGTCTCGAGGATATTGCCGTTCGCATGCCATTTTGGGTACGTGAAAATCTACCATTAAATTCAAGAACTAATTCTTGTTGAACAATAGTTCCTGGGATGCACAAAGCTCGGTTGCTAAGCTCAGCATCACAACTAGAAATACGTGATTGGAGAAACCAATCAGCGCTGGTACTCCCTAGGATAAACTTGTGGGTTGGGGAGCAGGGAGGTCACGTGACCAACGACATCTTAAATGACGTGGAGGATTGTTAGAGTGGAAAGTTATAGAGAGTGATTTGGCAACATTATTTAGGCTTTGTATCATGTTTATAAAAACCAGCTGTCATTAAAAAGAAAATCCCTAAATAAAAAAGTCGAATATTCACACTTTTCCAACCCCTGATTTTCTTCAAACACTGAAACACTGAATTTTCTTCTAACATTTTATATAATTATTATTAACATCGTAGAGGTAGAATATCGATCAAATATCCTGAAGTGGCAATTTAGAAGAAAACCTAACGCCAGCCTTCCGCAGTAACTCACAGAGGAATTTTTCCTAGAAGAATCTTTCGACTAAAAGCAGTAGCACTCCATGTACCCAGGGATAAGAGGTTTTACAAGAACTTTCGGGTAATGTGGTACTTACTACCGGTTGAAAAATTTTGATACTAAACTTCTAGTGGATCCCATGTGGATTCTCAAACAATGTTGAAATCAATGTTGAACTTCTTGCGGGTTTTCGATTCAAAAATTTATTTTTCGGGCTGGCCAAAATCATCTAGAGCAAATCGAGACCATTTTTGTGACTTTCAACAGAATTTCCAAATCATTGGATTTTCATTAAACTTTTAAGTAATTCTGTATGTGACAGCCTTTTTGTCCAAGACAAGTCTAGTTATAACGTGCCTTGATTTTTTTTGATGAATTTCATTATTTATGTTTAACTTATGATTAGTTTCTAATCTATGACAATATCTCTCCCCCCCCCCCTGGATTGTTGATCTTATACATAGCACCATTTTAGTTTCTAAATCTCTACCTAAATAAGCGGAAGTCTAACTTTAATCAGTTTCCTTGATTTGACTGGACGAGACTTGTTGTCCAAGGCTATATATTATATTTTTTTTAATGTTCGGCCCCACTATCTCTTAAGCTCTTATAATTGTTGAAATTAAATATACTGGCAAGTATTTTCATGATAACAATGACGGAAGTAATCTGGGAATATTTTGTTTTTAGTCTTCACATTTTAACAATTAATGTGAACCAAATAAAAAAATGACTCTGAAATAGTAGGAAACATCTTGTTTCTTGTGGAAGTAGCCTGGACAATATTTATATATAAAGTTAAAGAAATTCTACTCTTAAATACTATAAAACATCTCAACTACTATGAAATTTACTTAACAAAACAAGTCACGCCAATAAAAAAGGCAACAGATTAAAGTTAGACTTCCGCTTATTTAGCCAGAAATTTAGAAAATAAAATGGTGCTAATTATAAGATCAATCATCCAAGAGGTGTTGTCATAGATTAGCAAGAAATCATAATTAAAGACAAATAGTAAAATTCATTAGAATAAATGAACGCATGTCAATATTATTGGTTATTAGTAACCGCAGCTTACTGAGTGCGGCGCCATCTTCTGGGCATGATTTTCCTTTTAGGTTATAGACTACATTGCCCATCACCGGACAGTGAGCAGTACTTGTTGTAAGGCCAGCGCTGGAGTTGAAAATGGGACATGTCATTTCATGTTATTGTAAAACATGCCCATGAATAACAAAAGATGTTTTACACTTGTCCAAAATAATTGTACGAGAAATATGGAAATTTTGCGACCGGGATAATAGGATTTTCACAAATAACACGCCTTACCTTGATCTCGTTTTGGTCTGTACTGATGGGAACTACACGCCATCAAAGTGCATCCCACTTGGCCATTATCTGTACAGAAACAAGTGTTGCAATCTTGCTTCCAGGTGGTACCTGGGGTGCACTTTCTTTCTGTGAACATTGAAGCATTGATATTTTTCATTTTAGTCAGAACATTTAATCAAAATGTACATAATGCTTTGCTCGCATATCAGTTAGGGTTTTCACAAATAACACGCCTTACCTTGATCTCGTTGATGGGAACTACACGCCATCAAAGTGCATCCCACTTGGCCATTATCTGTACAGAAACAAGTGTTGCAATCTTGCTTCCATGTGGTACCTGGGGTGCACTTTCTTTCTGTGAATATTGAAGCATTGATATTTTTCATTTTAGTCAGAACATTTAATCAAAATGTACATAATGCTTTGCTCGCATATCACTTAGGGTTTTCACAAATAACACGCCTTACCTTGATCTCGTTTTGGTCTGTTCAGATGGGAACTACTACAGGCCATCAAAGTGCATCCCGCTTGGCCATTATCTGTACAGAAACACCTGTTGCAATCTTCCTTCCAGGTGGTACCTGGGGTGCACGTTCTTTCTGTGAACATTGAAGCATTGATATTTTTCTTTTTAGTCAGAACAGTTAATCAAAATATATATAATTCTTTGCTCGCATATCAGTTTAATATTTATTTCGAATTATTTATGAATTGATATTATGAATGAAATGTGCTTTCCACTCTTTTTTTTGTCGGCTGCCTACACGAGGATATTGCGTTCACTTGCCTTTTGGTACGTGAAAGTCTAATAGTGTTAATTGTAAGATCAACAACTCACGAGCAGAATTAAATATGGAAGTAAATTAAAGTATGAACTTCTAGGATTTAGTGGAAAAGCTCCAATCTATTATAACGAATTTTTGTCTCCCTATAGTTGTCTTGTTCTCACACGTTGGTCTAGTGGCTAGCGCACTCGCCTTTCGTGCCAGAATTCAGGGTTCAATTCCCGTGAAGGCAAAGTGTGTGTTGACCAGCATCGTGATAAAAAGTAGGGAGCTACACTACTTAGGGCTCTACTAACTGTAGAGTCCTAAGTAGTGAAGGCCGGCTCTAAACGGCGTGGGAACTGCTGCGTGCTTGCCACCACCCCCGCCCATTCAAATCGCCGTCTGGCAAACCTTGGACCTTTATGGGCTGCTGCGCCATAGGTATTTTTTGCCTCCTATCTTTTTGTATACAATTAGATCGCGGGGTGTTTTACTGATATGAAGTTCTAGAACTTGAGATTTTTTTGAATATGAATCAATAGTCAATGATGTTATTCTAGTTAAGAGAATTCTTGCTAACATGTTTCTCAGGTATTTGAAGAGATTGGATTGCACCATAATAATAACATTACTATAATCAATCCGCTTAGTGAAGAGTAATATTTTCGACTTAAATAACTACTGATATGGAATTTCTATAACAACAATCACCTTACAAATTAGGAAGTTAAATAGTGTGAATATGTGTTAAGAAGAACATGAGTACATACAAAAATGATTGATTGAGGAAGATGGAGGTTTATGACGGTATTTTTCAAGATGATTTTAAAAAAACCAATGGCATTTCACTATTACAAAATGGAGTTAAACATAATGGTTGA
Organism: Triatoma infestans; assembly: GCA_011037195.1. Lineage (NCBI taxonomy): Eukaryota > Metazoa > Arthropoda > Insecta > Hemiptera > Reduviidae > Triatoma > Triatoma infestans. The sequence goes on along the minus strand of JAAEAF010001453.1, from coordinate 100,715 downwards.
TAGGCTCATTCGTATTAGAATCAATTTGGCTTCACATAAATAATTTTAACTTTAAAAAGTCAAGACGGGTACCAGCGAGTGGGTGTTGCAGAATTAACCCATTTAGTATGAATAAAAGACTTTGAAATTTTTCCTTGTATTTCGCTGGAGATCTCTACAACTATAGAAAGATGTAAATAATGATTAAAACGAATTGCGCAACCAAGGAAACAAAGGCATTTTTAAATGATCATCCAGATTTATTGTACCCAGGCCATGTTGCAATTAATATTCCACCCGACAATAGAAGATTAGGAGGAAATCATAACATCATAGATCTCTCCCAGAACTCCAACATAAACCTCATTTTTACAAGAAATTATTAAAAAAAAGGAAATCTGGGGTCATTCACACGGCTTTCACAGAAAGTAATAAATTTAATTGACATTTTTTATATTTTATTTTGTGATTACAAACGTTAGTATGGCTTGCAATAAAGAAGTTAGTATAGCTTACACATGTATATCTGAGTCTGATTTATGTGGTTGGACCCTCTCTCTTAACCAACAAACATCGTACCGGCTTGAATATTTTTTTTCAAATAAAAGTAATTGGTTTTATTTAGCAGTCAACTTCAAAGTTTAATGAAAATCAATGTAACATTTGTCCAAAAAAATTAAGTATATTCCAGAAAACTCAAAAATCAATTCTGTAAAGTTGCGATTCTCATTATCCGATTGTCCCAAACTTTGGAATTTTAGCAATGTATCTATTTTATTATATATGAGGTATGGCTATTCAATAACGAGACTGACGCTGTGAAACATTTTATTTTGATTTCATACATATTTACTTATTATCACCTTCAATATACAACCCTCCTCTATCCCTACAACGCTACATGCGAATCTTCCATTGTTTGAAACAGTGCTGGAAGTCTTCTTCTGTCACATTCTTCAGGACGCGTGCCGCTTTCTCTTTCACAGCTTCAGCAGACTCAAATTTTGTTCCTTTTAATGCAGATTTCATCTTAGGAAACAGACAGAAGTCGCACGGTGCAAGATCCGGCGAATAGGGCGGATAGTCGAACACTGGGATGCTGTACTTGGCTAGAAACCTCTTGATGGAAAACCAATGACTTGTCATTCCACAATTCGGGTCGTTTTTTCCCTATTCTTTCACGGAGTTCAGCAAGAACGTGAAGGTAGTAATGTTGATTAATACTTTGACCTTCAGGAACCCAGTGAAGGTAAACAATCCCATGAATATCGAAAAGCAATCATCATTACTTTGAATTTTGATGTGCTCATTCGAGCTTTTTTGGCTTCCGGTGAAGTTGGGCTCTTCCAGTGCATAGATTGGTGCTTCGTTTCGGGATTATAAGTAAAAAACCGCGATTCGTCAGATAATTGAAGAAAGATAATTGAAACATAAATTGTACTGAAGTGGTTGTTTAGAGGAATGCTTAACTTTACCGGTTCCTGAGGACTCCAACAAAAAAAAAAAAAGCTCGGAAAATATTTCAAGGTATACGAACAAAATTTCCGCAGGTGGAACCCTTATTGGATCTGAACCTTCCTGCGGTATTGTAAAATGCCATATTATTATCTTGTATGCACGATAGATCGCAGGATTTGTGGGTTGAAGCTACAGCTCATAAGTAGACGAAAAAGTTAATTGGTAGCTATTCGCACAGGCTTACTGCAGAGCTACTCCATGAAGGCAGTGCGGTCATACGGATGACTGAAGGTCTCCTGACCAGCCACTGTTGTTGACTCAACAAGCATATGCATCGCATGAGCCTGTCAGTGAATAGCCTGTATAGATTTTGTAAAGAAAAAGAGGAAACAACACTGAAGTAATGTGTCAGCTTGAGGGGCATATATGGCATTTATATGACATTTCTTCAATCATGCCTCATCAATTAAACAGACAGGACTATGTCGGGGAATAATCTAACTTATTGTTGCCACAATAGACCCATAGGAGTCGCGGCGGCGTAAGCTCAATAGCCAAACCTCACAGAATATAAGCTAGGTCTCCAGATTGAGACCACGTTAGTGGTTTATTTAAAACCGACGTTTCGCCCATATTACAATATGCTTCTTCTGGGTAATAAAATAAAAACAACAACGGCAAAATAGTAGGATGGGTAGTGGTGGAACAGTCAGTGGAGGAGTGGGCTTAGCTTCTACCTTGATTTTGTAAATGAATATGCTTATGGGCGTGGCATTATTGCTCACCCATGCTGTTTGATACACCCATGTCTGGTGACGAAGTCATTGATTTCCTTTCCTTCCGTTGCTAAAGTTGCAGCCTTATTTTGTTCTGGAAAACCGTTAATTATTTTTTCCTTTCTTTTTTTTCTCTGCTTTCTCTGGAATAGAAGTAGCCACGTTTTGCTTAGACTGAGTCCATCAGCTCTATTTAAACAGTTCTCCTATTTGGCCAATTTCTATTGGCTCCCTAAGATAGGTTCGTAATAACGTAATTAACACTCCGCTGTCTGTTCTACACTAGCCACCTGGTTTTCTTTTGCCAGTGTCCTTTGAGCAATAGAAGCGACACTACTCTAAAGAAGCCTATTGTAATATGCGCCAAACTTCGGATTATAACTAGCCACTAATGAGGTCTCAATCCAAAGACCTGAGTGTTTTGCATGACAATATCCCCGGAAACCTAACAGATTATTTTTGTCATATATATAGTATAGAAAAATTTAAACGGAATGCTAAATTTGAGTGCCATATTTTGCTCACACATCATCGCTAAAAAGCATTTTTTTTTTTTTATTACTCAAGGCATGCATTTTCTTTGAATATTCAACTTGGAAATCAAAACTTCAAAGTTGATTAGATCGTAATATTACCTCTCTATTAATATAAGAGAAAATAAAAGTGAGAAGATCACTGTTTTGTTGAGTCGTAAATTATGTTTTTGGTGTTCGTTACGACCGCTGTATTCAATGTTGTAAGTTGGATGTTGAAGTTCGGTCATACAAAAGAACTCTTCCAAGTGTTGGTAATGGTATTCACAGGTTAAACTACAGTTTGGAAATAATTCTCACTCAAAATTTTCTACCCTGAAGAAGGCAATAAATTTGCCAAAATGTCGGTAGAAATTTACCCGCTGAATTGTCTACAGGGTGTCCCATGGTGTATGGATAAGGACTTTTTCTCGGAAACTAAGATAGCTAGAAAAAAAAACTAAAAAAATACGTGTCCCCGTAGTTTTTTTTTGTTAGAAAACCAAATTTAATTTGCGAATTTGTTTTGGTGCTTCGAGAAGCAAGATAAGGCACTAATTTCATTTTTTTCAAATGGGGAGGTGTGGTTTTTATTTAAGAAATAGATTCCTCTTTAATAAATTTACTCGAACGGTTTTTTTTTCTGTGAGTGATATTTTACAAGTTATGAATGAAAATATGATTCTTATAAGAAATTTCAAAATGATATTATAACGGTTTTTTTGATTGAATAAGAAGAAAAGTAGTATTTTATTATAAATGTTTACTCCTCATTAATTACAGATGTTGCTCGAACTGGCCCCCCACCATTAGTGATGCACACACATGCTTTTTATTGCCAATTGTACCTTACGACCAAAGTAATACATCTCTAATGGTGAAGTTTCATCTCTAGCTATCTTAGTTTCCGAGAAAAAGTCGTTATCCATATACCCTGTATATATGTCATGTTATTTCAAGAAATTTGTAAAAATTTATCATTTCTATGTAAAATAGAAAATGAGGTCAGCTAGAAATAAATATAACAATTTTTACAATCATGAGATTATTGAATTAATTCTAATTATAGGTAATTATATGCGATAGTTTTACATTTAAAAATTCTAATCAAGGTTCATTTTTTTTTTTTAGGTAAGTGTCTACATTCTTCAGAAACCATGAAGTGTTATTTCCTTATCCAAATAAAGTGAGAAAAAAAAGTAAGGTAATAAGTACTTTTAACTAAATAATATATAAATATAATATAAGAACCTGTGGTCTGTCTTCGTTTTCTCAGTTTATTGGAAATCCAATTGTTCTGACAATCATGTTCAGTGCAATGTTCATGTCCAAATCCAAGACAAACACATGCATTGCAATCTTTAAACCGTACCTCACCTAAATAACACAATCTTTTACCCCCTGAAACCAAAGAGAAACTAAGTCGTAAAAATTATATATATATGTATAGAAAAATGATGCCAGTGATATAGGAAGGGAAACTAATATTTTGTTTGGTGTTAATATTCCATCTAGTTTGTAAAAAAAAAAAAATAAATAAATAAACAAATAGATTATTCAGCTTGAGAATATTTGAAAATAAACTCGGCCTGGATTTCAACTATGGCTTATTACAATTTAAAGAATGAAATTGAAATTTTCCTTGTCTATTGTTTTTACAGATAAATGCCTGTCAATCTGTAGTGAAGGAAATTAACCGTTTCAAATTTCAACTTTTTGAAAGAGTTTAGTTTATTTATTTATTTATTTTTTTTTTAAATAAATTCTGGTTTGACACATTCACACGACTTTTTTTTTTTACTTTCACTTACTCCTTCTAGTAAGAGGAAGTATTATAATCGTGACAAATTTTAGACTTCGAGTTTTCACAGGAAGTATCCGTTTTATGATCACCTGAGTCGAAAAAAGTGGTTATTACCAAATGGTCTGTGCATGCTGTGTATGTATGTGAACAACACAGCTCTAAAACAAAAAAAAATCGCAAAAAATTCAAACTTTATATTCGATTTGAGTATCACACCATGATCCAACAGTACGTTATTTTGTCAAAATTCCTCAACCGGAAGTACCACTTTACCGGATGTTCTTTTTTTCTCACTTTTTCGCAATTTTCTCGAAAATAGCTCCAACGATTTTCTTTAAACTTAGTATATCAACTACACATGCAATGATCTACAATTTTAAATTGAAAAAATTTGTTGTGATGTTTGGTTCCGCAGAGCTGGAAAGTGTCAGAGACATTTTCCGTAGTAGGCCTGCTTCATTTTGTGGTCATGTGAAGTGTATAAACTATATTTGCTCTGTACAAGTCTGTGTTATCCAGACTGTCTGACAAAACGCATCCTGAAGATGGGCGAACGCCCGGAACCGGTTGATGACCACAAAATGAAGCAGGCTTCCACGGCGAATGTCTCTGATGAAAAAATTTCTCGGGCAAAATTCATTTAAGAGCACTTTTGGGATTAGGTAGTCCTCTAAAGTGTTATTTCAGTTTATTAAACAATTCTATCATTTATATTATATTAATTAGAAATAAATATGTTGTTGAAATTCCGAGTTTGAAAAAATATCAGAAGACAGGAAGTGCATTTTTTTGTCTTATAAGCATTTTTCCATGTTCTGATATTTTCTCAAAAAACGTCTTCAACGATTTTCTTTAAACTAATTATGTGAACTACACATATAAAGATCTACAACATTTATTTGAAACATTTCTCCAGGTAAACTCATTTAAGAGGGCTTTTGGCGTAAGGGTAGGGTTATGTTTGCCTCTAAAGTGCTATCTTAGTTGATTATACAATTCTACCATCTAGACAAAATTAATTAGTAATAAATAGATTACCAAAATTCCTAATTTCAAGAAAAAATTAGTAAACCGGATATGTGTTTTTATTGAACAGTTTTATTTCAGTTTTTTTGACATTCTCCTATAAAAACACCGACGAATTTCATTAAAATTTGGTACGAATTTAACGTATTCAGTCTGGGATGATTCCTGAGAATTATCTCCGATGCTACACGGACGGCTCCAGAATGGATGGTAGGTCTGGGGCTGCCGTCTATTTTGGTGCTGTGGGCCACCGTTTTCCAGGCTAAAGTTTATGCAATCTTTGCTGTATTTTGGATAAGAGGGTGCGTAACACTAATTTAAAAGGTGTTTGTATCTGCTCGGACAGCCAGGCTGCGTTGAAGGCGCTTAGCTCATGCGTCTTCACTTCCAGATTGGTGTTGGAATGTTCTAAAAGACTGGAAGATCTTTCTTCATTGAAGGATGCTTCTGGTGTGGGTTCCAGGTCATATGGGAATCTTTGGGAATGAGGAGGTGGATAAATTTGTCAAATTAGGCACCTCCCTCCCTTTCATTGGTCCAGAGCCTGCTGTTGGTGTGTCTTAGGATTAGGTTTAGGATCTTCGGCCGCAATAGGATATTGGTAGAGGATCTTAAGCTATGTCCTTTTAAGGTTTTGGTCCGATTTCTTCGGTCTGTGGTGAAACTTAGATGGGCAAAACCTGGGCATGGACTTTTGTTCTAGTCCCAGTAGTTGTTATTCTATAGGGCTAGCTTATATGGGCCCAGGGAGGCTTTGGATAGCGTACGGTTTTGCCCTCCCCTTCTTTGAATGATAATAATAATAATAACATATAAAAATTTGGCAATTACAATTTCAAAAATTTGAGTGAGAGAAAGTTGTGTGGGGATTTTACACCAGATTTTTTTTTTTTTTTATTACAGTTTACATATCATGATAAAAGTGATAGGTCGGTACATATTACATAGTTCTATATACCAAGTTTCAAATAAACTCGTTGGTTATCTTTATCAAGAAAATAGCAATAGAGTTGTTACCTCTGGTTCCGTGATTTTATCCATAACCTTATTGTCAGATCTGGTAAAAATTAAAAGAAATATCAATTCAAAGTTTCTGCGATTTTTCATATTTAAGTTATGCTGATTCTTCTCTTAAGGAAAGAATAACATCACTCCCAAAACACTCAAATTAATTTTCCAAGGAAAGTGTTCCAAATAATACTTGTAGCGCTCAATATATATAGTTCATGTACTTAAGTTTAAAGGAAATCGTTGTGTCAATTTGTCAAAATATCGCAAAAAAAACTCCTGCAAAGTTGTCCAGCTTCCGGTAGATCGATTTTGTCTAAAAATCTTAATGCTGGGATATACGGGTGTTATTTAAACAAAATAACTAGTTTAAACCTTCTGCATTTTTCGTTTTGGACATATGTTAATTACTTTTTATACTTTACTGAGTATAGGGCAATTTCTAAAAAAACAAATTTTTTTTTTTGGGGGGGGGCGACTTAGTAGACCGCAAAACATGTATTTAACATTATATTGATGTAAACTCGATATCAAAAATTTGACACGTTCACAAAACTTTCTATTACCAGAAGTAAGTAAAAAGTAGACATCAACCTATTTTTCAATAATTTTCATTTGTCTATCCGTAACGTTCCATTTCTCAACCATCCATCACCACTGAGTTTGGCCACTTCGGACATATTTTAAAGATAAACAAAAGACAAAAAAAAAAAAAAATTAATAAAAAATAATAATTTACATTTTGTATAAATTAAATCTGGTTGTCCTGGATCACATGGCCAATGAGTGCATACAATCCGGCCTTGCTCGTTGCATATGCATTTATTACAATCTTCACGCCATTTACTTCCAGGTTTACATGTTTCTAATGCATTATCTAAAATTAATAATAATTTAAACATAATATGCTTTTAATTTATTATTTCAAGTTAAAATCTGGGATTTTATGGAATTAAATTGAACATTTTTTTAGAACTTATGATTAATTTTATGATCTAAATAATTTGAATAAGAATTAAATTTTATTACCAATTGATCTCTTTTTAGTAACGCATCCTTGACCAATACATCTTTTACTAGATACTTCTAAAACAAATAAAACAAATCTATATTTAATAAAAATAGTTGTGGTGGTTGGTGCCGCGTATCTGAAAAGCATCAGAGATATTTAAGTTAAGATAAGTGTGAAGTCACTTCTACAAGCTCAAGTCCAGTTTTGCCCATTAAAGCGCAAACAATTTGGGCAGCTGAACGAGCGTTGTAAAAGAGTTAAATATATATTATTTATATAACTTTATAATTCAAGTATAATAGTAGTAGTGCCTATTTTTTCATGCTGGGTTAACGTTCAATCTACCAAATTAGGTATCGTGGTCGGGGGCAGAAGCAACTTCTTTGCTAATAACATTTTTTAAACAAAAATAAAATTTAGCATTTATATGGCGGGACTCGAACTGGAGTCCTACAACTTACAAGTCCATGCTCATAACCACTACACCAACGTCATGCTACTAATTCAAGTATAATATTTTAATATAATACTTATTATAATTTACTTTATTGTAACTAACTTTATTATAATACTTATAATAATTTATATTATAATATGATTATATTATATTCCCACGTTAAATTATATCTAATAGCATAAAAAGCATATAAAGACGAAAAATTATAAAAAATGTAACATAACATATGAAAAACATTAAAAATTAAAGTTTTGCAAAATTATATGTTTCTTATATAAATTTGATTCGAAAAAAAATTGGTTTTAAAATATTACAATAATGTTTAATATTCAAGAACATCTTGTTTATAAAATTATATTATAAAATTAGCTGGTGGGCTGAACATTTTTTTGTTGTTTTTTTTTTTTACAATGCCTCCAAAGCTGCCATTCGACTTCTTGCTGCCCATAGAGTTTAGATAGCCTCTGCCATCTACTGTTCTCCTTCAGTAAAAGAATTTCTAACGTCCTCTAGTGCCAGGACACACGTCAAAGTGAAGGCCCGTCACGTTTTCTCCATAGCAGAGGCAGCCCGTTGGTGAACTGGCTACCCCTATTCTGGACAGATGCTTCATCAGATAAAAGGGGCCAGTTGTGAGTCTAAAACATGCCACGGCATCCTTACGTTGGAGGGTGTGTACAACACATTTCCTGGGGTCACTTAGATGCTTCCACAACTTCCGTTCAGCCTGTTCATACTGTTCCTCTCTCACACGACTCTCAATGTTTATCCGGTCAATACACTTCACGGAACTATAACTGGAGAGAAACATCTGGTTGTGGTAATCGGGATCCATTTTTTTTTGCCAATTTATCTACTTCTTCATTTCCATGGATTCCACAATGTGCTGGAATCTACTGGAAAGCCAACAGTTTGCCCGAATTCTTAAGACCAGAATTGGTGGGCTAAACAAGTCGATATTAATTTTAATAAAAATAAATCAAATGTACTGTTGTACATTAACTACAAGAACTAAACCGGACACAATAACATGTATATTTTTTTTTTTTTTTTTTGGCTCGACATATGATTGAAAAAGTAAAAGAAATGAAATACTCGTACTTTAGGATAATATTTAACAATCAATTTAAATGGGATCCTCTCATTAGAAAATATAACTGGAGTATCATTTATATTAATAAAAGCTCTCTTGCATGAGACAGTGCAGAGATTATTGTTTTATGAATTATTAAAGCGTATCGCACTATGTCGTATTATGAAATACGATATTGAATATTTGACATGATTATAATATTTCCTCTTACTTGAAGGAGTAATTGAAAGTAAAAATTATTTTAATAGAAAAGAAAAATTAATTATTATAATTATCATGTTTATATGATCTTTGATTGGGTTAAAGCAAATATGGGAAAAGAAGGCAGGAGGCAAAAGAGGCACCTACATTGAATAAGATGAAAGTCCAAATTAACAATAACAATAATAATAATAATAATAAAAACACGTATAGAAAAAGAAGTTTATGTAAATAGGAACAACCTCTGGCATAATTCGCAAACGGCTCTACAAACACACAAAATATTTTCAAAAAATAAATGATCGAATAATTAATAGCAGCATCACTATAAAAACCACTACTAACTGATAATATCAGGTCATGGGCCAATCAGGCAGTATCTCTACAGTTTCAATATAATAAATTCCCCAAATTGTCCGGTGCTACAAACTCTACAAATTATCATTCAAGATTATCATCCATCATGTGTTATACGATTCATGGTATAGGTATAAATTAATATTGCCTGAGGGCTGTTAAGGGAAACCAATGGCCCTTCAAAGAAGATCAGTTAGTTTTAAATGAGTATCTACAAAGCCTTTTCTGAATTCACCGACATTCTAAGCACCACAAATAATTATATGATTTTTGTTTGTTACTTTGTTTTGTTTTTGTTGCAATATGTTTGCCATACAATTTAATTTAATAATTATTTGTATTATATCGTTTGTAACGAGAGAACACTTCCGGAGACCGACCGGCAGAGCACTGAGAAGGCTCCGGGCGCAAATGACTATAGATGTTAACGCGCCTTAAATAAAAAAAATAAAAATATCAGAAGGAATTAATTACATGTAATATTTGATATTTTATCCGACGTAGCATGCATATTTATTTTCTTGCTGACAGGTTTCGGATTTCATCCATCGTCAGAGCAAATTCACCAAGTTCGTGTAGAGAGTTCACTTGAACGTATTACTTGTACAAGCTTCTGACTGTCCATAAACTTTGCATCGCCTTTCTTCAAACTTTATCTATTCCTACTAGCACAGTATACTCCTGAAATAACTTATCGCCCCCCCCTAATAAAAATAACTTGATAAGACACTGAGCATACTTTACAATACTATTAAAAATTTAGATATAGAGTATTCTGCAAAACAATAAACAAATTTATTATACACTATTTATCTAATGTCTAATCATAACTTACAATAGTTCCATTTTTGCCATTAATCACATACACATAGTAACATAACCTTTTAACCTCCCCACATAATTATATACAACCAACAAGTGTGAGTAACAAGTAACAGAAACATTACGTTGAAGTGAACTCTCTACACGAACTTAGTGAATTTGCTTTGACGATGGATGAAAATCCGAAACCGGTCAGCAAGAAAATAAATATGCATGCTATGTCGGATAAAATACCAGATTTTATCCAGCATTGCGGATCCATCCACATATTCAATATGTAATATTTATTAATGAAACATGTAGATAAATAAACTCTCTCATGGTAGGGTATTACAATAAAAAAGAAAAATGTCGCAGTCATCTGTGCTGCTGAGAATTAATAAGACGGGAGATATAATTCTTAAGACGTCTTATCTGACAGCCAGACATGTTAGTTAATGTGGTTTTGGACTAATTGTACTATCCTCAAGGAAATTTCTTACCAAGAATGTTTTTCTAGTTTCTGGGTAACGAGGCGGCAAAATTGCCCTGCCTGGAAAGTTTCGGAAGGGATCTTGCCTCAGTTTTGATATTGCCTCATGAATGTAGCCGACAAAGTATGGGTTTACTGCTATTTGCTGATTTCAATAATGGTGACTAGAAATCCCAGGCCAAAGGGTGGCGAAAAGTTTATTCATAGTTTATAGCCTAGGTATATTATAGAACTACTCCTACAAGGCCTTGCTGCCTTTCGGGATAACTGTCGGCCTTCTCACTAGCTACTATGGACATAAGAAACACATGTACTGCATGGTTGTGACAATGGATAGTTTTTGCAGAATGAATTAGAAAGAAAAGGAAACAGCACTGCAAAGTATTGTTTTAATGTGTTTGTGTTGCTTATATGGCTGAGATTCGCGTTTTTGGGACTCCAAAGATAGCCATTTGAAACTGACATCTTCAAGCATTACCCAAGAGTCTCTCGTTCCAGACTGCTAAGTCTAATTATACGACAAGTCTGGAGAAGGTACTCTTATAAATTGTGTAAGCGCACAATAGAAACATAGGGGTCACCATGGCGTTTATTTGCAAGCCAACCCTCACGCATTCTAATTTAATAATCGTCTAATTAGTTCAGTAACCGCTCAAAATCAATTTTCTTAAAAAAAAAATCAATAAAATTGATAGGGCAACCACTTGATTCGTTAATATACACATGATTAATGAAAATCGTTAAAGCCCTTTTTGTGGAAATTGCAAAAAACTAAAGACAAAGACTTCTCCACAAACACAAGTCTTAAATTTCCGGTGAAATCTTAATTTCGAAATTTTGGCGATCTTTTTACATACATCCTTTCACGGCAGTAAGAAGAATTAGAAAAAAAAAGGAAGTTTATATATATATATATATATGCTATATATATATGGATGGGCATTAAGAATATTACGAATATAAAATAAACCGGAAGAAAAATCTGAAAGCAACAGAACCGACATCGTTATAATCAAGATAAAAATTACTTGCAAATAACATTTCATATTCAGAGAGATTTCGGAATAATAGAATTGAAAAAATGAAAATTATTTTTGAAGAATAGAAAAATAAATAATTTTTCTAATGTGCACTTACATGATTTGTGACACTTTTTTTATTATTATTAAACAGACAAAAATTATTAATAATGAATTTTTTTTTTATAAAAATATATAAAATAAAGTTTACCGGCTAATATAAGCGCCACTTGTAATAATATTAACTGACACTTTATCAACATTTTTCAACAAATATTAAATGTACACTGGAATTTATCATTCAAACAGAAGTTTATTATGCCTTAGCCTCCAAACGATAACCTCAATAACGATAACCTAAATTTTTTAATCTTTATTTATGTTACAAGCAGCGCGATAACGGTATAAATAACAATTATACCATGCACATAAATACAGAATGAGTGGAGAAGCTACCCAATGGTAACACTCCAAAACTACACAAAATCACTATTGACTCTCTTCACTTGAGAGGAGTTTACGAGGCCATTGTCTTTTAAGACGTCTAGGAGGGTTATTAGGAAGTGTTCAGGAAGTCACTAAAGGAACTAAAGGATCTGTGTGAGTCTGTAGCTTAATATGGAATTTCCTGTAAAGGGTTTGTGAGACTTGAGCAATGAACGGTATATTATGATCAGTGTGTATGGTTCGGTTGGAGACATAAAAAGGGGAGCGTTTATAATGTTACGGAGGATTCTGGATTCTAGGGATTGGAGTCTTTGGAGATTTGAGCGTTTGGTTGAACCCCATAGTTGTATCCCAAAACCAGCCTAGGTAGGCTTTAAACTAGATGTGTAAATTAGTCTTTTGTTGTCTAGGGAGAGTTTAGATGTGTAATCCAATAGTCTTTTAAGTTGTCGAAAGCATCTGTTTAGTTCTTTTCTTTTAAGTCGCATATGAGGATTCCAGTTTAAGTCTTCGGTCTGAGTAAAGCCCAGGATAGCGAGTAACATTGACTAAAGGTAAGGGAATTAAGTTGTAGAAGACTAGGGGAAGAGTAATGCGTCATAGAGTGAAGGTAATGTTTTGGGACTTATTTTCATTAAGTTTAATGACCCATTTTTTTAAACCCATTTTCTAGGGAGGAGAGGTGGGTTTGTAGATTTCTATGGGCTGTTACGGGATCATTATTGGATAGCAGTATCACCTGTATAGGTGGGAAGGATGGTATCAGGATGTGTTGGGGTGTCTGCAGTGTATACTGAGTAAAGAATAGGACCTAGAATGCTATCTTGCGGCACTCCCGCTTCGATATGATTGAAAGGAGAGAAGGATGATCCGATTTGTACTGAATCAAATTTAAGTTTAAAATATTTTAGCAATGAGTGTGAAGGAATAAAAGAAGTTTTTAAACAATAATTCCTTGTTATTTTAACAATAGCCAAACTCAACTAATATTTGTATTAAATATCCCCTTCCCCGAATAACGCCCAAGTATATTATATACATACATATAAAATATAGAGTTCAATTACATTTTTCAGTCATCCGGAATTTTATAGTGATAATTATTTTAAAATATCATGAGAAATGTAATTTTGTTGATCTTAATTTAACACAACCAGCTTTTCCAATGTTATTTCTGTTCACATAATAATTATGTGATTGATTAAAGAAAATCGTTATTCACAAAACATTATTAATATAGCAATTATCCATTTTTTTTGTTTTCAGAAATAAATGAATCGGGCTGAGTATCGCATCCTGAAGAAAAATGATTTTTTTGTTTTTCCTTTGCCAGCTGTTGACAAATACTTTCCTTTATTTTCACCAGATAATTCTTTAAACCATTTCTCTATATAATAAAGATTCTTTCTATTCATGCCTTAATTAATTACAAATTTAACTAATTAAAAACCATCTATTGTGTAAAAATTTCTCACAAAACTTTTACTTAAATTTACATAGTTATTATGTTAAATCTCATTCAAACATGGTATTTTTAATGAAAGGTAATTGGCTTATACATATATATATAGCTGGAAGAGAAACTAAAATAAAAACGACATTTTAAAGAAGGATTATATATATTTTAAATTTTTGGGATGTCGGCAGTGTATACTGAGTAAAGGATAGGACCTAGAATGCTACCTTGCGGCACTCCCGCTTCGGTATGACTGAAAGGGGAGAAGGATGATCCCATTTGTAATGAATCAAATTTAAGTTCAAAAATTTTGTAGCAATGAGTGTGACGAAATAAATGAACTTTTTAAACAATAATTCATTGTTAGTTTAACAATAGCCAAAATCAACTATTATTTGTATTAAATATCCCCTTCCCCCCAATAATGCCCATGTATATTATATACTCGCATATAAAACATAGAGTTCAATTACATTTTTCACTTCTTTGTATAAATACAAATTATTTGTTTTCTATTTGTATACTCGTAAATACAAATTAACTCGTTGGATCTCTAAGCGGAAGTCAACTCTATATAGAACTTCCAAAAATTAGAGAAATATCCTAAAAATTGGATTTAATGAAAATAATTAATGGCAGATTAATAGCGATTATATAATCTCAGTTATCATATATTTTTCTTGTATTTTATTCAAGTTTTATCCAATACTTTTTACTTACAAGAATATTAAAAGTAGAAAATACAATTGCTGGATTTATTCTTTAATTTATAAAATTTTTAATTTTTTCTATCCATATGAGATAATAATGTATGAGGGGCGGGTGTTGGTGTAGTGGTTATGAGCGTGGACTTGTAAGTGGGAGAACCCCAGTTCGTGTCCAGCGTATAACTGCTAAATTTTATATTTGTTTAAAAAATGTTAATAGTAAAGTAGGTGCTTCCGCCCCCGTCCACGACACCTAATTTGGTAGTTGGACGTTAAGCCCGCCTGAAAAAATAGGCGTTACTTTACTTTACTTTACTTAATAATGTATGATAAAGTCAAGAATATAACGAAAATATTGTCCAAACAAGCTGAAATTAGCAAGAAGTATTTTTGTTGTGTGAGTTGTATAAATGTTATGGCAGAGAATGGAGGATTGGTTGCCTAGACTTCCGCTCTAAATTGACCCAGCTTCACTCATCCTTTATATATATATATCACTAGTGAACCCACACCATCCTATCGTCCTCTCGTGGACAGTTCCAGAAGCAAGGGTTAAAAAAAAAAAAACAAGCTGGCTATGAATTAAAGATCAGCACTGAGTTGAAGCATTAGTCGGGTGGGTTACATGGGCAGGGAAATAGGAACAGAGTGGTTGGCAGGATCTATGGTGTTGTTGGATGGTCGTGAAAAACCATAGTGCGAGAGTACGGGGGGGGGTAGGAGGGTGTTAGTTGCTCCATTAGAGAGCAACGTCACAGGGACTTGGTGGTTCGGCCGGGCTCTACAATTAGAGAATGGACAGACATGGAACCACCTTCTTCGTCGTCCTGCTTGTAATATCTGGTCCCCTACACTTCATTCCCCATATTGTCACATAGTCTGTGTAAGTTTGGAGAAGAAGTTAGTAAATTAAGAAAGATGTACACAGAACAAAACTGAGCTAATGGCTTATTCAACCTGGCTCTGATGGTTGGCCGGTGTGCCATAATTATGTAATATCTTATCACTGGCAAAGATAAACTATATCCCTCTAGAATTTCAAACTTTTTAAAACTAATTTTTATAATTATTACACTGATTTATTGATAAATGATCATTGAATATTGTTACAAATTCCGTTTTTACAAAATCTAAGACTGATCGCTGGATAATGACAAGAAGCTAACATTTTCGAATACTAGTAAAGTAAAGCTAAAATACATTCGAATAATACTATGCCATAATCCAGTTCTTAATGGGGTGCTTTGAAACTTTTATTCAATGATTATCTGACCACTATTTCAATCGCGAATCATATCGCACCAAAAATATAGAAAATAAGAATTAAGTATTGCATTATTATTTATTTATTTTTTAATTTAAAGCGCGTTAACATCTATGGTCATGGGCGTC
The DNA here is from genome assembly GCA_011037195.1 of Triatoma infestans. Taxonomy (NCBI): domain Eukaryota; kingdom Metazoa; phylum Arthropoda; class Insecta; order Hemiptera; family Reduviidae; genus Triatoma; species Triatoma infestans. Next base: position 84,717 of record JAAEAF010001453.1, on the reverse strand, counting down.
CGAAGCCTTCTCACTGCACTGCCGGCCTCCGGACAGTGTTCTCTCGCTATAGACAATACTGTCCGTGACCGGACAGTGAGCTGTAAGGGCTCCTAGGAAGAAAAAATCTACGGGCAGCACAGCTGGACTCGAACCCGGGTCCTCCACGTGTAAGCCCAGTGCGCTAACCACTGAGCTAATCCCTTTCCTATTATTATTATTATTAGTCAGACTTAACGTCCAATAAGCATGTCGCATGGACGGAGACGGATAGCAACATATATTAGTCATTTTATGAAATAAAATCCAATGCAAGCTATGTTTGTAGAGTCTCGTTTGTAACGGCAACTTTAGCGAAGACTTTAGCCGCCTCGTTATCGCCAATAACCGTATGATCTTTTACCAAAATAATGTGGATTTTCCCTACGAGATGCTAAAGATATTTTATTTTGCTAAAGTATTGTAAATTCGTTACCATCGATATTCCAGCAAAAAAGGCTTCGGCCATAATATTAGAAACCCGGTTAATGATACATTACTTTAGAGTCTCGAGGGAAATGTCCATTATCTGGGTAAAAAGACACGCGGGCACTGATGGCGGTAACGAGGCGGCTAATGCTCTCGCTAAATGCGTTTGTACGAATGACTGTTCAAACATAGATAAGATGAATACATACAGGAAATACAACTCTCGACAGCTGAAATTTACTCAGCAGTATAGGTCTATTATTCCACTGTAACCTAGGATACTCCTCATTAAGTGCTTGTAGATCATTTTATGTTTCGTTAGTTCGTTTAAGTTTTTATCATAACCGTAATTTTTAAAGCATAAGGCCATCTCTTCCACATTGATGCCATATCTACAACAACCACTACATGTGAGGAAATTATATCCTTTGGTGCCAATCATATAATCTTATTATTGATTATATTATTGAATCTTCTCTGCGCGCACGCAAAAAAATAAAAATACAGACGGCATCTAATCCAGTACCTCGCAATTTGCTTAACTTGAATGGAGTAGTGATACGGGATTGCGTTGTTTGAATATAAGAAGACCAGAAAAATATTTTTAGACTTAATGCGTTACAAAGCGATTGGACAAGACTATTCACTAAAGTTAAATTCTTGATTAGTTTTTTTTTTAAATTAACTTTTTAAGACTAATCTATTCATTAGCTCTGCTAATATAAATTCTGTCCATAAAAGATTCTTAAAATGCATTCGTCTAAAAAACTCGGTATAAAGCCTATAACTTAGACCCTGATTTATATACATTCTGGGGAAAGAAGTTCTTCGGAGAATTTTGACGGATTTTGTTGGTTAAATTGGTTGACCTATCTGTGGCGCTGGCAACACTTAGGGCGTTGTTGTAATGTTTTGGTGGTGGTATAGGGGGTTATTACATTGGTGATTAGGAATTTAAACTTATACCTTATTTATATTTTTTATTCAGACTCTATTTTCTGGACATTTGATTTTTTTTGGGGATTTGATTTGCGGTCCCATTAACATATTCAACAATTGATTTTTTGCATACTTATTGTTTATAAACCGTTTGTAACCAGAGGAAGGGGACAAACATTTTTTCATCATATCTTCAAACATCAAAATATAACAAAATAATTATAAGAAAAATATTAAATAATAAAAAGAAGGAAAAAAAAAAATTACACGCTATTACAAATGTTTTTGAAAGCAAGGAATTACAACTAAAGAGAAAACTTTCATCTCATACCAAAAGAAAACTAAAGATACTTTTATAAATTTATTAATAAAGAAGATATAAAGTAAATAAATTAAACATTAAGAGAAACATAATATCTTAAATTTAATTACATTTAAATGAACAATTATAATATAAATATTCAAGCGAAATAGATTAATTTCTAAGACAGAGAAGAAAAACTCATTTCTATTTTAATTATTTAAAAGAACACAAGGAACTAATTACAATGAAATAAATTACTAATTTTTAGAGATAGCAACTATTGCTAGGAAATTTTCCAATTGGTTTGGCAGTCAAGCAATTGGCAGGAGACAGATTATCTGTGAGATATTCTTTTTACTTTCTCTTACTCCTAGTAAAAGGAAGTATTGTAATCGTGTCAAGTTATCGATATCGAGTTTTCACCGGAAATATCCGTTTTGAGGTCCCCTGAGTCCAAAAAAGTGGTTTTTAGCAAATGGTCTGTGTGTGTGTGCGTGTGGTGTATGTGTATGTGAACAGCATAGCTCAAAACGAAAAATCGTAGAATGTTGAAACCTGATATTCCGTTTACTTATCACCATGGCATCTGACAGTGGGTCATCTGCCAAAATTCCTCAACCGGAAGTATCACTTTACCTGTTAGTTTTTTTACTTTTTTGCGATTTTCTCAAAAGTGGCTCCGATAATTTTCTTTAAACTTGACATAGCAACTACACATGCAAAGAGCTACAATTTTTATTTGTATCTGAGCAACATTTTTCTGGGAAAAATCATTTAAAGGCAGTTATGGTGGAGGGATGGAGTTAGGTTTTCATCTAAAGTGCTATTTCAGTTTATTAGACAATTCTGTCATCTAAATAATGTTAATTAGAATTAAATATTTTGTTGAAATTCCGAGTTTTTAAAAAAAAATCGGATGACCGTAAGTGTGTGTTACTTTACTACTTTACTAAATGATGTTTCCACTTTTTCGCGATTTTCTCAAAAATTGCTTCGACGATTTTCTTGAAACGTATTATATAAGCTAAACATACAACGATCTACAACTTTTATTTAAAACATTTCTCTAGGAAACATTCATTTAATGGGACTTTTATGGGAGGGGTGGGGTTATGTTTTTCTCTAAAGTGCTATCATAGTTGATTATACAATTCTATCATCCAAACAAAATTAATTAGAAATAAATGGATGGCTAAAATTCCAATTTAAAGAAAATTAGTAAACCGGAAGTGCGCTTTTACTGAACAGTTTTATCAGTTTTCGACGAATTTCGTTAAATTTGGTACACAAACAATACAATTTGTCAATTATAATTTTGAGAGCTGGGGTAAGAGAAAGTTGTGTGAGTGTTTCACACCAGATTTTTTTCTTTAAGGAGCTAATATGGGTTGGAAATGGATTAATGCTTTTTTTTCTAAAGTACTATTTTAGTTTATTAAATGATTCTATCATCTAAATAATGCCAATTAAAATAATTAAATATGTGGCCCAAAATTTTGATTTTGGAAATGCGACTTTTTTGAACATTTCTTTTTTTTTTAGTTTTCTGCAATTTTCTCCAGGATGACACTAAGGAATTTTTTTGAAACTTGGTATACGACGTACATACAGAGACCTATCATTTTATTTTTTAAACTTTTTCTCCAAAAAATTCATTAAGTTTTGGGGGAGAGATGACGTAAGGCTTTTCTCAAAAAAAATGTCATTAATAATTAAGATTAGATTTTCCGATTGATATAACCTTGAAAACTACTAAATATTTAGTAAGAATTATAAGTTTGAAAAGAAATTTTTCGTTTCACATCAATTTTGTTTTTCTTTCTAAATCAGTGACTAAATTATAACACATTGTTGCATATTTGTGTGAGTGCAAAATCGATTCTGTGGGTTAGCTAATGTAAAGCAAATTATTTATACTCTTTTTATATGTTTGTTTAGTAAATACACGAAAAATAATAATTAATAAATAAACATTTATATTGAGGGTGGTTTCTGGTTGAATAGAAAACAGCAATAAATTAAAACTCTAAATTGAGTGAAAATATTGAGTTGACTGTAATTATAATACAATATAATCTATAAGAAAAATGGGAAATCGAAATATTAAACATATAGGAAAAATGAATACATAAATTAAATTTAAAAATGGCTAGCAATTATTATTTATTATCACTTTCAATAAGCCAAAGGAATGGTGCTTACCTTGAAACGCGGAATCCTGGTTGCCAGTGTTAGAAGACCCATGTGTCCTTAGCCCATCCCGGTGAAAAGGGGAGAGGAAAAAATAGGAAATAAGGAAATAATTCGTCTGTGCAACCAACTCTTGAGTTGAGCAGCGCCCGTTCTAGGGGCGGGCAATCCGGCCATTTGTCCGGGGCACCGAATTCAGGTCCGCCATTTTGGCTGTAAGTATGAGAAAAATATTTATTTTTTAAATACTTACTTAACAAAAAAATTTACATATGAACTTTTTCGCTAAAAATTTACAGTGCGTAGCAGATTTATATTGTTTATATCTAAACGTTAAAAATATTTACACTATTATTAAAAAATTAACGCAGAATTTTGCAAAGGACGATGCTTGAACTTGTTTGAACAGGCGTATACTTCTCTGAACCGAATAGCGCTGCTTCAGCTTGTGTTTGAACATGCATAGACTTACTTAAACAAATGTATAATATATTCTTAAGGGGTAGCGATTTGTCTTTTTGTCCGTGGCGACGTAACCGCTAGAACGGGCTCTGAGTTGAGTCTTAACCAATAAACTGCTACATGGCTGATGATTGTAGATATAAATTAAATGGGCCAACCAACCGGAAATAATAACCTTGTGATTTCACAATAAACCTATGCAGGCCCGAGACAACCGAGCCGCTAAGTCGACAAAAGGACCAGTTTATTAACAGTACCCAGGAAAACCACAAGTAACAAACTTAGGTTTTCAAAAGTAAAGGCAATCGAACTGGCATGAATTGTATAGGTTATTACTCTGCGATCTTTTCAACGGAGTATTGCATAATGACTTATTCCTTCGAGCTTAAAATGGCGACTGACTAAGAAAAAGAATTCATAAATTACCCCCTCTTTACACTTAAGACACTGCCTATATATTAGTAAATTATTGTACGCTGTTGGCTGCAAATTTAAATTTATATTAAATACTGAGTAATGATAATTTTCTTTTTTTTTTTTTTATTATCCTATATTGATTTTAAATGAGATAAATCAATGCTTTGAACTTAATATCAAACCTATCATTCAAAATTATCTGTGTCCCCAAAATATTTTTGTACTATATGCCTCAATTTTAACCAATGTTTATTTACTGTTTTATATATTAGAGCTAAATTAAATGGAAAATCATTTATTTTCAAATAATCATTTCTGTAATTTTATGCAGATTTATTTTGAATGATACAAAATTTTCGATATTAATTATCTATTGAAAACAATCTCTCATTATACATAAATACATTTCAACAAATATAAATTTGGTACTGATTTACTAGCATATTATTAACATTGATTGTGATCAGTTGTTAGGGTACTCTCCCTGTTCGGCTATATGAACACGGCCGCCTCCATATTCACCGCTAATTCACTCCTCCGCTATTCACTACTCATGCTACGCCATCAATGGATTCTGTTCTATATTGTAGGATTGGGGAGAGAATTGGAGAATTTGAGAGAATTGGAATGAGAGACTTTGCCTGTACAGCTTGTGTTCAACTTGACTAACACTCGCACAATTTCGAACCAATCTATAGTGCATAGCATTATGTCTGTTCAAACTAGCTCCTAAATCGGGCACATCGCCTCTCTACTTTGCTTCCCCCACCCTCCTAACTGCTGCTACTACTATTACGATGTACCATGGATGTTGTATTCAATGTTCAAATCATTGTAGCGTTAATCACAACTGAATGAACATTCAACCGCATTGTGCTTCTACATATAAGTATTTGGTAAAAATGGGATGCGATATAAGAGATTGGTCTGAGGACTGGTATTCTCAGATTAAATACTTTTAGGAAGTGTTTTTTTTGTTTGTTTTTTTCTTCATTTAATTTATTTATTTATCTCTTTATCCATTCTGTCAGTATAGCCAATCCATTGTAAGGAAAAAAGTGTACTCCGATAAAGACTAAAGCATTTATCACATTCTTTTGTATGATTATGAATCAATGTTTTAACGTTTTATTTTCCCTTTATCGCAATTGTACACAATTTTTCGATTAAGTTTGCCTCGATATACACTTTCTGAAGTCTCCTGAGTTCATAAATATTGTGTAAGTGTGTTGTGTATGTTTGTGTTTGTTTGTATGTATGTATATTACTTTCTGTCTGAGTATAGTCATATAATTCAAAAACGGAGCTATTCCAGTCGTTAGCTATCCATATCAAACAGAGATCATTTAAATAAATAATTTTTGTTCACTAAAAATATACTTAAATTAAGGTTCTTTATTTTGAATGAATATTTGATATATATATAATGTGGCAAGGTTGGGTTCCTCAATGACTATAGACCGATTGATCCTTAAACAAATTTTATTTGAATATCAATTAATACAAAAGATTATAATAAAATACAGAATATTGTTAAATTATGAAATAAAGTTACCTTAAACACAAATCGGTTTTTATAGTCAATACAATATAATACTCGGTGAAACAACAAATAATAATTAAAAATACAGAAAATGATGGCTACTTCTTTATACAAAAGTACTCACTATAAACCATATGTTTATTTAATCGCACACACCCAAGCGGCACAGATGAAATAGGAACATTCACTTTTACATCTCCCCCCCCTCGGGAAGGTAGGAGCTTGCTGCTGTGCACAAAATTGGCCTGTGATCTGTGGCGGTTGCGGTTTATTTCATATATTGCGGAAGATACCCGACGCGAAATCTCAAATGGTCCTGATCGTATTGGGTCTAATTTATTCCGGTTCAGACGACTGACTGTTTCCACATAGACCAAATCACCAACTTGGAAATCATATTCCTTTCTGTTTCGGTCAATTCTGGATTTATTGAGAACATGATGCCTTTGAGAATTTTCTGCGGCCTGTAATCTATCTTTTATTAAATTTTGTGGTTGGTTAAGAGACGATGGTAGTATTGAAGTTTGTTTTCCCGTAAGTAGATAGAGTGGAGAGAACTTTGTCACACTGTGAGTTGTACGATTATACTCATCTGTACATTCTCTAGCAATTTTAGACCATGGATTTTTTTGGTTTTCACTAATCTTGCAGCGAATACGATTGACCAGAGTTTGATTTAGGCGTTCATTTAGGCCGTTTGAAAAAGGACAATCCACCGCCGTGAAGAGTAATGTGACACCCCAATGGCGCAGGAAAGTTTTAAATTGTCTTGAATTAATGCCCGTATACTGATCTGCCAGGAGAATCTTCACCTTATTTTTCTCAAAAATAGGTCGAAGGAACCTAATCAAGTCCTTAGCTTGTTGCCCACGTGAAGGACAGGTGTATGCAAATCGTGTGAAATGGTCAACCAAAAGGTGGAGATAACGATTGGGCGATCGATTCCCTGCAAAACCACCAATCGTATCAAGTGACATGATATCATATGGCTCCTTTGCTGGGCCTAATTGTGATAAGAGACCAATTTCTCGGCATCGTCTGGATTTGTTCTTGTTACAAGTATCACAATTCTTGCAAAAATCTCTTATAAGGGAGTCCATGTGTCGGAAATAATAAAAAAGAAGAATTTTGGCTGCTATGTGACCTACTCCAATGTGACCGTAGTATGTATGGACATTCTTGATTAATGTTAACCCAAAATCTTTGGACACAAAAATACGTTCTTTTCCTCGTATCTTTTTATAAAAAATTTCATTTTTTTTAAATGTTTCTTTGTCAGTAATGAGTTCACTGGAATTGTCTTCTTGATCCCGTTTTATGTCATCAATTGCGACAAAATTAACAATTTGAAGCACTTCGTCTTCATTTTCAAAGCACTCCAGAACCGGATTTCGTGAGAGGGCATATGCTTCCTGATTTGCCTTCCCTGGAGCATAGCGTATGGTAAAATCATATTGAGACAGGTAATATACCAAGTCTCCTAGCTCTTCATCAGTTCTAGCTTTTATTTTAAGGTTTTCTAATGGCTTGTGGTCGGAAATTACTTGGAACTTGTGCCCTAACAACCAATGCTGCCAATAACGTATTGCCTCTTTTATTGCTAAACACTAAAAATAAGGTATATTGCCTTCTTTTTCGCCTGTGTTGGGGAGAGTTTCTTCGAGAAGTATGCTACGGGGTGTAGCTCCCCATTATCTTGAACTTGCTTTAAAACTGCTCCAACACCCAGAGTACTAGCGTCTGTAACAGGAAGGTTTCTCTTTTTGGATCAAAAATTGATAAAATTGGACTTTGGCATAAATAATCTTTTATTTTGCTGAATGTCGTATCACATTCAGGCGTCCATAGAAACTGTATATTATTTCGCAGAAGGTTATGAAGGGGTTCTAGTAGTCTCGTATAGTCTGGGATGTACTTATGGTAGAAATTAATTTTCCCTAAGAACTGACGAATATTTTTTTTATTTTGTGGTTTAGGAAAATTCTTAATTGATTTCAGGTTGTCCTGATGAGGACTGACTGTGTTATAACTGATTATATGGCCTAAGTATTGTACTGATGACTGAAAATTACATTTGGATAATTTTAATCGGAATCCCTCCTCTTGAATCGCTTGTAGCAATTTGTGGATATGTTTAAGGTGTTCGTCAAAATTTTCAGAGAATACCAAGATATCATCGATGTAATTAGTACAAAAATCCTGAAGACGATGCTGTCGAATTATCGTAGCCAGAGCACGTTGAAAAACTGCTGGTGAAATTTTCAATCCGAAAGGTAGTCTCTTCCATTGATAATGTCCAGTTTGAGTAACAAAAGCAGTCTTATGGCGATCCTGGTAAACCCATTTGTGATCATGGTAAACTAAATTCCTAAACTTGATTATGTAAAATTGTTATTTTAGACTGAATAAATAATTATATTTGGAAGTAAGATTTTTCTTTTTAGTCATTCATGTATTAGGTTTTTAGTATAGCAATAGTAACTTAACCATTTCATTTATTAGTAAAGGAGTGTACCAATTGAATAGTAGTTTGTCTGCACTATAAGGATGCAGCTTATGTGTATCATAGAAATCCCATTAACTAAGGATAGAACAAGAAGTAGGTATGTGAGTTTGTGTGAAACAAAACACCTTCTCCAAATCTGGATTATGAGTTTGTATTCTAACTTATAATTGAAATAGTATGTACCAAACTTTTTTGATATAGTAGGATATAAAGAAATTGAAGAAGTGATAAAGGAATGGAAACTGCAGGAAGGAAAAGCCGTAGGCAATTTAATTTCAGCAGGTTATGGCCTCCTACCACGTTTCTTACGCAAATATTCCGATTTGTATTTCATATATATATCTGAGATTATATCCGTCATTCCATTCTTATTTTTTCTTCGTTCTTTAGTTCTGGATGTTCACTCATCTTTGTAGGTGTTTACTAAAACTGTATATGGAAACAGCATCATAAAAGTTTCACACACACTGCATCCGATGATAGTATCTGATGTCTAATGAAACATATTCTTTATAATGTTCACATCATTCAAATAGTAAAATCTGTAAACGTTCTTCCACAACATATCCCTAAACATAATTTAATTGGTGATTATGCCAGAATTATTAAAATAATTCATATTTTTAATTGACTTTTATAATTAAATAAAAACATAAGGCCCATAGGGTGGAAGTAAAAATAAAAAAATACATAAATAAATTCAATTTTTAACATTTATCAAAATTTTTCTTGTCATTGTACCCAAATATTTGTTGCATTATTTATTCATTTATACTATTATCAGTATTATGACAACAAAAATGTTATAAAAATATGCAGAATAAAAGCAAGTAAAATGCATGTGATAAAAATAAAATAACGTAATCTATGTACGAATGCAGGAGTGGGGATGGGGGGCGTTAGTGAGTGGTCATCTCATCCTTCGGACGCCCTTATCTGGATGCTCCCTAGAGATAGTGGATTAAGAAATACAGCTTCATTAGAAGCTGATATAGAATTTTTCTTTGAAGCTAGGCAGTAAAAAAGAGTGGAGCCCATCCGCTCTAATGGGCATCAAGGAATATGCCATTAAATGGTACGTGGTCTAACACTCTCAAATGGACGGGTCTAAGACTCTCGAGAAGACTGGGACGGGTGGGTTGTTCTAAGGACCAAGCACTCAGAATCCTTGGGTGAATTTCCCAGCAAATTTCATGTGGTGATATACTCAATTGGAAAATGCGTTCAATTCAAGCTTGATATAGGATATAGGAATCAGGAGATTGTAATCCTTTCCAATAGCCAGGAAGCCATTACAGTATTGCGTGCTCTTATCATCAGCTCTAAAATGGTTTGGGAATGCCTAAGTAAACTTAATGACCTAGGCAGGGGGAATAAAGTCACCCTCTGGTGGGTCAGCGATCAATTTTTCATGGAAGAACCTAGGAAGGAGGAAGAGGTAAAGAGGTCTCAACTCTTGAATTCCCTCCTCGGACCAAGCAGGCCAAGATCTGCTTGGAAAATTATAAGCCTTAGTAAGAGCAAATTCCGCGTTCTTATGGATTTCAATAGATCGCGGATTTCAATAGACCGCGCACAATAGACCGTAAAGGTCGCAGTGCAACGGCGCTCCTCCAAAAAAAAAAAGTGCAAATGCACATCGCTATTGTTGGACCACATTTTTTATAAATACATTAATTTAAATATGTTTGCCATTATATCTTATTTTTCTCATGCTTAATAAATTATTAAACTGAAAGATCTATTGTGCCCCCCGGAGCTATATCCAATGCATAGCCGTCTTCCAAGCAGCATTCTCTAAGCTAAAGACAACACTGCTCATCACCGGACGGTGAGTTGTAAAGGCTTCTACGAGTCTGTAAAGGCAGCATGCTGGATTCGAGCCCGGGACCTCGGCGTTGCTAGTCCAGCGCGCTACCACTGAACTTATCCCTTCCTTCTCCTTGGCTTTCGCCAATTAACTAGGGACGGAGATTCTAGTTTGTGTACTGTGTTTGTCCTTGTGTGTGAAGTGTAGAGTGTATGTGTACTGTTGGGATGAAGTGCACCATATTGTGTACTGTTGGGATGAAGTGCACGGAGTACTGAACTGTGGTAACCTGTGGGGTTGCTATTCTCCAAGTAACTGGATGCAACAGATACCCCTTGCGGACAAAACCATACTAAATCGTGTACGCTACGACTGGTGCAAGTTCAGCTGGTGCTAATCAAGTTCTAACCAAAGAACAGAAGTTAAGGTAATCCGTATCTTATAACAATTCAAAAACAATAATACTCAACTGAATAAAAACGGTGGGTTCTTTGTTTTTATTGATAAGTAATTTTACAGTAACAATTACTACTAATTCAGTTTTTTTAATAAATTAAAGAGAAAAATCCATAATGGACAAATTGCATCAATAAGTTTTATACAATCATTAAAAAATTAATAAATTATTTTCCATTAAAATAATTTATTAAAGAACCATTTTTACATAAATAATATATATTATAATTTTAGAATAACATTTTTAACATATTAAACTTTTATTCTTCAACAATTACAGACATTTCATGTCCATGGCATAATCTTTTTGTACACGCAAAACCCATAGCAGTGCAATAACAGATATTACAGTCCAGTTTAACAGTTGTACCAATTTCACAATCTGAAAATATTTTATAATAATTATTATACAATAAATACAATTGTAATCTATCTAATCAGTGTTCAGGGATCTCATTTCACTACTTTGGCTATCTAGCTCAAGCCCTTAGAGGTGGCAAATGCATTTCTACCTAAGTCAAGCTTGTAGAGAGGCTAAACTAGAAAGCGCATCTGGGTACTGTAAGGAGAAATTAAAGAAAATAGAGGCTAGTCCAGCAGCCTGTAACAAAGGGTGTCTGACCATTCACTATCTCTCTCTTATTTAAGTCCACGTCCAGCCATTATCGTTCAACGTATTTCATATTCACACCGTCACTCTGCCAGTTAATCTGTCAATCTCTTCTCACACTATTATTATTCGCATTTAATACAAACAATATTCAGTTAGTCTAACTTTATTCAACATAAGTTTTTCTTCCAATCAACCCGAAATATGTCCACTACAAAGTTCATGAGTGATGCGACTATCTCCTAAACTCTCCATAAATAACAAATATAACCAAAATGTACATTATATCTATCACATTATGACAGTCTCTTTGAGTTCAAAAGAATTCAAACAAAGAAGAAATTTTAATTAAAATCGAACTTACTTTTTTCTAATTCCTGCAGTGATGATACTTCGGATTCTTCTTCCTCTGCTGAAAAGTAATAATATACACAAACAAATCAATAATATAGATATCATGAAAATCAGCAAATTTCTTATTAAAAAAATAAATGTGACGAGAAATATTCACAAAACTTTTTCTTACTGTATTTCATTGTCTTTAATATTATAATTTTTAGTATTGTAATATTGTTGTCTTTAATATTATAGTACTTGACCTTTTTTTTTTATTTCAACAAGTTAATATAGCAGCAAGTTTGTCTTGCAATTTTAATAATTATGCCACTTACTGAACCTGACGCATACACGCTGAGTTGGGGTAGGAAGTCGATGTACTGTGTGTGTGTCAGAAACATTAATATTATTAACGTCTTTGGGGGGGGCAGGGAGTCCAAACAGCCCCATTAGGCCCATATAACTACACCAAAGAAAAGGAAAAAAACAAACCTAATGCTGTCCAAGGTTTAATCCATCTTAAGATTCACCGCAGACCCAATAAATTGGAATATAACTTTAAAGGAAAATAACCTAAGCTCTTCCACAGACAAGCTGTTCTGACCAACAGTCCTGAACATAATTTCCACAACAATCCATGCAACAACCCTGTGATAAGATGGATTGGTGTTTCTTCCTCTACAAAGGATAGATGGCATGTGGGCTCCATTACGTAGAGAAGAGAAATGTTAAAAGTGTAACCGGTAGAAAGTTCACTATAATTATTACGGCCAAGTTTCCTCAGAATCCATCAAATAGAGAAGAACCATCTAGGTTTATTAACCATCACGGTACTATTAAAGCCTTTTTTGGCCTAAAGCCTTGACAGCCTTTTTGTCCAAGGATGAATTTCATTATTTATGTTTAATTTATGAGCACCTTTGAAATACACAGGTTCTCCCGCTCTTCTCTCTGCTGTGGTTGCATTATCTTTACGGTACTATTAAACCTGTTTTTCAAGAGATTTTGCCGCCGATGCCGCTAAGATCACATTAATGCTAACTGACAATTTTTATTTAATTTTGAACTTTACAAAACTTTTAGATTTCCTTTTAAAATTAAACTTAATCCTGGTAGAGAGGTTGGAGAAAGCATAATGAGATTTATTTTACAACTATCAATGTCTGTCCACTAAAAATATTGAAATTTTGCTACCGGGATGATAGGGTTTGCACAAATACCACTCCTTACCTTGATCTCGTTTTGGTCTGTACTGATGGGAACTACACGCCATCAAAGTGCATCCCACTTGGCACCCGAGAGGTGTTGTCTTAGATTTGCAAGAAATCATAAGTTAAAGGAAAATAATAAAATTCATTAGAAAAAATTAACGCAAGTCAACATTTATAGTTATTAGTAACCGTAGTTTACTCTGTGCGACGCCATCTTCTGGGCAGTGGTTTTTTTTGGTTACAGACTACATTGCCCATTACCGGACAGTGAGCAGTACATGTTCTAAGGCCAGCGCTGGAGTTGAAAACGGGACCTCTCATTTCATGTTATTATAAAACATGCCCATGAATAACAAAAGATGTTATATTTTACACTTGTCCAAAATAATTGTATGAGAAATATTGAAATTTTGCGACCGGGATGATAGGGTTTGCACATATACCACTCCTTACCTTCATCTCGTTTTGGTCTGTTCAGATGGGAAGTACACGCCTTCAAAGTGCATCCCACTTGGCCATTTCTTGAACAGAAACACGTGTTGCAATCTACTATCCAGGTGGTACCTGGGGTGCACGTTCTTTCTGTGAACATTGAAGCAAAGTTATTTTTCTTTTTAGTCAGAACATTTAACCTAAATGTATATAATGCTTTGCTCGCATATCTGTTAGAATTTATTTCAAATTATTTCTGAATTCATATTATGAATAAAATGTGCATTCCTCTCTTTTTTGTCGGCTGCCGACTCGAGGATATTGTTGTTCACATGCCTTTAGGGTACATGAAAACTAATTCTTGTTGAAAAATAGTACCTGGGGAAGCTCAAAGCTCAGTTGCTAGGCTCAGCGTCACAGCTAGGATTACGTGATTGGAGAAACCAATCAGCGCTGGAACTCCCTAGGATAAACTTGTGGGTTTGGGAGCAAGGAGGTCACGTGGCCAACGACATCTTAAACGACGTGGTGGATTGTCAGGGTGGAAAGGCATAGAGAGTGATTTGGCAAGAGCATTTGGGTGAAGCACTAGGTTTTATATCATGTTTATAAAAAGTAGCTGTCATTAAAAAGAAAATCGCTAAAAAAAAAGCTCAGAAAATTCACACTATTCCAACACTTGATTTTCTTCAACCTCTGAAATTTAACACTTTATATAATTTTTATTAGGCTAATGCAGGTAGAATACTCGTCATATATCCTGAAGTGGCAATTTAGAAGAAAACCTAACGCCGGCCTTCCTCAGTAACTCTCAGATGAATTTTTCCTAAATGAATCTTTCGACTAAAAGCAGTAGCTCTCCATGTGCCCACGGATAGGAGGTTTTACAAGATCTGTTTTAGCCATCGATAATATTACAAAAAAAAAAAAAAACCTTTATACTCCACTATGTGGTACTTACTACCGGTTGAAAAATTTTGATACTAAACTTCTAGTGGATCCCATGTTGATTCTCAAACAATGTTGAAATCAATGTTAAACTTCTTGCGGGTTTTCGATTTTAATTTTCGGTTCAAAAAAATTTTTTCGGGTTGACCAAAATCTTCTAGAACAAATCGAGACTATTTTTGTGATCCTCAACAGAATTTCCAAATTATTGGATTTTCATTAACTTTTAAGTAATTATTTATGTGCCAGCCTTTTTGTCCAAGGCTAGTCTAGATACAACGTGCCTTAATGTTGTTTTATTAATTTCATTATTTATGTTTAACTTATGATTAGTTCTAATCTATTACAACACCTCCCCTCCCATGGGTTGTTGATCTTTTAATTAACGTCATTTTAGTTCCTAAATCTCTGCCTAATAAGCCTAACTTTAATCAGGTACCTTGATTTCACTAGGCGAGGCCTGTTTTTCAATGCTATATATTTTTTTTTTAATGTTCCGCCCTATTATTCCCTAAGCTCTTATAATTGCTGAAATTAGAGATAATGGCAAATATTTTCATGATAACAATGAGTAAGCAGGGAATATTTTGTTTTTACAATCTTCACATTTTAACAATTAATGTGAACCAAATAAAAACAATGGCTCTGAAATAGTGGGAAACATCATGTTTCTTTTGGAAGTACCCTAACCAATATATTTATGTATAAAATTAAAGACATTCTACTCTAAAATACTATAAAACAACTCAACTACTATGAAAGTTTTCCTAATAAAACAAGTCACGCCAATACAAGAGGGCAACTGGTTAAAGTTAGACTTTTGCTTATTTAGCCAGAAATTTAGAAAATAAAATGGTGCTAATTATAAGATCAACCATCCAAGAGGTGTTGTTATAGATTAGCAAGAAATCTTAAGTTAAAGACAAATAATAAAATTCATTAGAATAAATTAACGCACGTCAACATTATTGGTTATTAGTAACCGCAGCTTACTGAGTGCGGCGCCATGTTCTGGGCAGTGTTTTTCTTTTTAGGTTATAGATTACATTGCCCATCACGGGACAGTGAGCTGTACTTGTTCTAAGCCCAGCGCTGGAGTTGAAAATGGGACATCTCATTTCATGTTATTATAAAACATGCCCATGAATAATAAAGATGTTTTACACTTGTCCAAAATAATTGTATGAGAAATATTGAAATTTTGCGACCGGGATGATAGGGTTTTCACAAATATCACACTTTACCTTGATCTCGTTTTGGTCTGTACTGATGGGAACTACACGCCATCAAAGTGCATCCCACTTGACCATTATCTGTACAGAAACAAGTGTTGCAATCTTGCTTCCAGGTGGTACCTGGGGTGCACTTTCTTTCTGTGAACATTGAAGCATTGATATTTTTCATTTTAGTCAGAACATTTAATCAAAATGTACATAATGCTTTGCTCGCATATCACTTAGGGTTTTCACAAATAACACGCCTTACCTTGATCTCGTTTTGGTCTGTTCAGATGGGAACTACTACAGGCCATCAAAGTGCATCCCGCTTGGCCATTATCTGTACAGAAACACCTGTTGCAATCTTCCTTCCAGGTGGTACCTGGGGTGCACGTTCTTTCTGTGAACATTGAAGCATTGATATTTTTCTTTTTAGTCAGAACAGTTAATCAAAATATATATAATTCTTTGCTCGCATATCAGTTTAATATTTATTTCGAATTATTTATGAATTGATATTATGAATGAAATGTGCTTTCCACTCTTTTTTTTGTCGGCTGCCTACACGAGGATATTGCGTTCACTTGCCTTTTGGTACGTGAAAGTCTAATAGTGTTAATTGTAAGATCAACAACTCACGAGCAGAATTAAATATGGAAGTAAATTAAAGTATGAACTTCTAGGATTTAGTGGAAAAGCTCCAATCTATTATAACGAATTTTTGTCTCCCTATAGTTGTCTTGTTCTCACACGTTGGTCTAGTGGCTAGCGCACTCGCCTTTCGTGCCAGAATTCAGGGTTCAATTCCTGTGAAGGCAAAGTGTGTGTTGACCAGCATCGTGATAAAAAGTAGGTAGCTACAGTTAGTAGAGCCCTAAGGTGAAGGCCGGCTCTAAACGGCGTGAGAACTGCTGCGTGCTTGCCACCACCCCCGCCCATTCAAATCGCCGTCTGGCAAACCTTGGACCTTTATGGGCTGCTGCGCCATAGGTATTTTTTGCCTCCTATCTTTTTGTATACAATTAGATCGCGTGGTGTTTTACTGATATGAAGTTCTAGAACTTGAGATTTTTTTGAATATGAATCAATAGTCAATGATGTTATTCTGGTTAAGAGAATTCTTGCTAACATGTTTCTCAGGTATTTGGAGAGATTGGATTGCACCATAATTATAACATTACTAAAATCACTCCGCTTAGTGAAGAGTAATATTTTCGACTTAAATAACTACTGATATGGAATTTCTATAACAACAATCACCTTACAAAATTAGGAAGTTAAATAGGTGAATATGTGTTAAGAAGAACATGAGTACAAACAAAAATGATTGATTGAGGAAGATGGAGGTTTATGACGGTATTTTTCAAGATGATTTTAAAAAAACCAATGGCATTTCACTATTACAAAATGGAGTTAAACATAATGGTTGGTAGGCTCATTCGTATTAGAATCCATTTGGCTTCACATAAATAATTTTAACTTTAAAAAGTCAAGACGGGTACCAGCGAGTGGGTGTTGCAGAATTAACCCATTTAGTATGAATAAAAGACTTTGAAATTTTTCCTTGTATTTCGCTGGAGATCTCTACAACTATAGAAAGATGTAAATAATGATTAAAACGAATTGCGCAACCAAGGAAACAAAGGCTTTTTTAAATGATCATCCAGATTTATTGCACCCAGGCCATGTTGCAATTAATATTTCGCCCGACAATAGAAGATTAGGAGGAAATCATAACATCATAGATCTCTCCCAGAACTGAACATAAAACTCATTTTTACAAGAAATTATTAAAAAAAAGGAAATCTGGGGTCATTCACACGGCTTTCACAGAAAGTAATAAATTTAATTGACATTTTTTATATTTTTTTATATTGCTGTGTTTACAAACGTTAGTATGGCTTGCAATAAAAAAGGTAGTATAGCTTACACATGTATATCTGAGTCTGATTTATGTGGTTGGACCCTCTCTCTTAACCAACAAACATCGTACCGGCTTGAAAATTTTTTTTTCAAATAAAAGTAATTGGTTTTCATTTTGCAGTCAACTTCAAAGTTTAATGAAAATCAATGTAACATTTGTCCAAAAAAATTAAGTATATTCCAGAAAACTCAAAAATCAATTCTGTAAAGTTGCGATTCTCATTATCCGATTGTCCCAAACTTTAGAATTTTAGCAATGTATCTATTTTATTATATATGAGGTATGGCTATTCAATAACGAGACTGACGCTGTGAAACATTTTATTTTGATTTCATACATATTTACTTATTATCACCTTCAATATACAACCCTCCTCTATCCCTACAACGCTACATGCGAATCTTCCATTGTTTGAAACAGTGCTGGAAGTCTTCTTCTGTCAGCTTCTTCAGGACGCGTGCCGCTTGCTCATTCACAGCTTCAGCAGACTCAAATTTTGTTCCTTTTAATGCAGATTTCATCTTAGGAAACAGATAGAAGTCGCACGGTGCAAGATCCGGCGAATAGGGCGGATAGTCTAACACTGGGATACTGTGCTTGGCTAGAAACCTCTTGACAGACAATGCTGAATAAGCGGGCGCATTGTCTTGGTGGAGAACCCATGACTTGTCATTCCACAATTCGGGTCGTTTTTTCCCTATTCTTTCACGGAGTTCAGCAAGAACGTGAAGGTAGTAATGTTGATTAATACTTTGACCTTCAGGAACCCAGTGAAGGTAAACAATACCATGAATATCGAAAAAAACAATCATCATTACTTTGAATTTTGATGTGCTCATTCGAGCTTTTTTGGGTTCCGGTGAAGTTGGGCTCTTCCAGTGCATAGATTGGCGCTTCGTTTCGTGATTATAAGTAAAAAACCGCGATTCGTCAGATAATTGAAGACAGATAATTGAAACATAAATTGTACTGAAGTGGTTGTTTAGAGGAATGCTTAACTTTACCGGTTCCTGAGGACTCCAAAAAAAAAAAAAGCTCGGAAAATATTTCAAGGTATACGAACAAAATTTATGCAGGTGGAACCCTTATTGGATCTGAAACTTCCTGCGGTATTGTAAAATGCCATATTATTATCGTTTATGCACGATAGATCGCAGGAATGGTGGGTTGAAGCTACAGCTCATAAGTGGACGAAAAAGTTAATTAGTAGCTATTCGCACAGGCTTACTGCAAAGCTACTCCATGAAGGCAGTGCGGTCATACGGATGACTTAAGGTCTCCTGACCAGCCACTGTTGCTGAACAAGCATATGCATCGCATGAGCCTGTCAGCGGATAGCCTGTATAGATTTTGTAAAGAAGAAGAGGAAACAACACTGAAGTAATGTGTCAGCTTGAGGGACATATATGGCTGAAATTTCTTCAATCAAGCTTCATCAATTAAACAGGCAGGACTGTGGCGGGGAGTAATCTAACTTTGTTAAGTCGTTTGTTTCTAAATCTAATGTTTTATATCAAGTTTTCCATTTGTAATTAATGCGCATGCTCAAAAAATACAACACATGTTTTTTTTATTATTAAAATATATTGCTTCTAACTCAACACGAAGTTTTTTTACTCTACAATTAAGCGTATATACACGGGTGTAACTACCTAAAAATCTAAAAACAGGTCCGCACCCTAACATATGGTCCTCCGTTACCGGATTGAAGCAAGATATACTACTTTGAAGCTATAAGGGAACATTTGCAGTAAGTCTCACATTCATTCTTTTCCTTCATTCCATTTTATTCTGTTTGATATAGCGCAGTTTCATTTGTTCACTTATCATTGAAATGACAGATTTGAAAGAATTAATAGCAAAACGCGGTCTGTTAAAGGCCCAGTTAACAAGGTTTAATACATTTCTTAAAAATTTCGATTCTAAAAATGTTTTAGAACTTCAAATCAGACTGGAAAAATTAGACAATGTTTTTGATTCGTTTGAGAAAATACCAAATGAAATTGAAATGTTGGACAATTCCGACATTCAAATAACAGAACGTGAAGTATTCGAAGATATTTACTACAAGGCTGTGGCAAATGCTAGACAAATTATAATCACATGTTCATCGCATTCAAATCAATCGATAAATTTAGGACACTCAGAACAAGAAAACGTCAAACTTCCTACGATAGAATTGCCCAATTTCTATGGGTCTTACAGTCAGTGGACTGACTTCTACGAAACCTTTCGCAGTTTAATTCATAATAACAAAACAATGTCAGCAGTACAAAAACTTCATTACTTAAAATCCTGTTTAAAGGGAGAAGCCTCTCAAATTCTAAGTTCACTTGATATTACCAGTGACAATTACACAATTGCTTGGGATCTTTTAAAGGAAAGATATGACAACAAAAAACTAATAATAAATGCTCACATAAAATCTATATATGAATTACCAATCTTAAAATCTGAATTACATACTAATTTAAGAAAATTTTTAGATACTTTTAGTAAACACTTCCGAGCTCTAACTTCACTAGGCCAACCCACTCAACACTGGGACGCCTTGTTAGTATATATACTTACATCTAAATTGGATCAGGACACTAAAAGGGAATGGGAAAAATCCACATGCAGTAAAGAGTCTCCAACGCTCAAAGAATTGCAAGAGTTTTTAGCAAAACATTGTCAGTTCTTAAGAACAACAGAACCAGGTAACAAAGGTATTAAAACCCCTGTGAAATTCAATGAACCTAAAGTACTCACACATCTAACTGTACGAAAGGTTACTTGCTCATTTTGTAAAGGCCCCCATTTCAATAACACATGTGATAGGTTGTTGAAAATGAATTTTGAAGAGAGAATGAAGTTAGTTAAATCGAATAAGCTATGTTTAAACTGCTTAAGACCCAATCATTTTCTTCAATCTTGCAAATCCTCGTATTGTAAACATTGCAATAAAAAACACCATTCATTATTGCATAATGAAACAAATAATGAGCCTAATTCTCAAACTATAATTTCAAATAGAAATGATGCAGTAAACGATTCTCCTAATGATTCGATCAATCCTACTAACTTATTTTCGAATTACACACTAAATTCAAATTTGGGTCATTCTATATTACCCACTGCCGCAGTATATATATATGATGCAAAGGGAAATCGCATACTCTGTAGATGTCTTTTAGACACAGGCTCAACGGCACATTTCATGACTTTTCAATTAGCGAAAAAATTGTCATTAAATATAACTGAAGTGAACATTTCAATCTCGGGCATTAATGGTTCACTAAATAACGTAGAAGGAAAAACAAACGCAACCATTTATTCCAGGGATGAGCAATTCCATACAAAACAAACATTTCTGGTTGTCAAACAAATTACACAAAATATGCCTCAAATAAGCATTAATTATTCTAAAACAGACATCCCAAAAAACTTATTCCTGGCGGATGAAAATTTCCATAAGTCAGAACCTATAGATATTTCGTTGGGTGTTAATGTATTTTTCGACATTTTATGCGAGGGTAAACATAGCATTCATGAAACCGGCCTCATACTTCAAAATACGAAACTGGGATGGATTGTTTCTGGAGAATTTTCTCATTTCATACAACCAAAATTAAAATGTCACTTTGCCATTCAAATGAGATTTTGCATGATCAAATACAACGATTCTGGCAGTTAGAAGAATGTTTGAAGCCTAAAGGACTCACTAAGCAAGAAATGGAATGCGAAGAACATTTTAAAACCAATTTTTCCAGAGATGACACAGGTCGCTTTCAAGTTCGTCTTCCTTTTCGTGAGAATCACAGAATCTTAGGAAATTCAGAGGATACAGCTTTGAGGCGTTTCCATAGTTTGGAAAAACGTTTATTAAATGATCCTCAGTTGAAACAGTTGTACGTAAGTTTTATGGAAGAATACGAACGTTTTGGCCACATGAACTCTATTTCACCTGAAAATATTGAAAAAATAAAATATATACTTCCACATCACGGAGTATACAAAGAAAATAGTACAAGTACTCGCCTAAGAGTGGTATTCGACGGATCTTGCAAAACTACGACCAATTTATCACTTAATGATGTTCTCAAAGTAGGCCCCACTATACAAAGAGATTTATTCTCAATCCTATTAAGTTTCAGAAAACACAATTACGTCTTATGTGCCGACATAGAAAAAATGTATCGACAGGTAACTGTTGCCTTGCCAGATAGACACTATCAGTGTATTGTTTGGAGACCTAATCCGTTTGATGAGTTAAAATATTTCACGTTAAATACCGTGACTTATGGCACCTCCTCTGCCTCATTTTTGGCCATTCGTTCTTTAGTTCAGCTCGCTGTAGATAATCAAAACAAATATCCAGACGCCTGTTCTGTAATCAAACGTGATTTTTATGTCGACGATTTGCTCACCGGCGCCAATACAATAGAAAGGGCGATCGAGTTGAGGGATCAGATCACAACTATATTAAATTCTGGCGGCTTTCCGCTTAAAAAATGGAAATCTAATTCACCTGATATTCTTGATAATTCAAATTCGGATCCTTTAATGCAATTTGACAAATTGGATAATTCAACAAACACACTAGGCCTTTCTTGGAAGGCAAACTCGGACGAATTAAAATACGCGTTAAACTTAGGCAATGACAATAACGTCACTAAACGCTCTATTTTATCTGTGATTTCGAAAATATTCGATCCCTTAGGACTGGTAGGGCCCGTTACTGCCAAGGCTAAATTAATTCTACAGGGATTATGGAGGCGTCACTTGGATTGGGACGATCCAGTCCCAGAGGATATACAAACAAATTGGTTAAAACTTTGTAAAGATTTAGCTGATTTGAATATTATTTCCATTCCTCGGCAAGTAACAAGTCAATGCTATAAAGCAGTGGAACTTCACGGATTCTGCGACGCTAGTGAAGCCATGTACGGTGCATGTCTGTATCTTAGGACTACTCTTCCAGACAATTCTTATTGTGTAAGGCTTGTGTGCGCTAAATCTCGTGTAGCACCATTAAAATCAATTGCGTTACCACGACTGGAATTATGCGGTGCACTTTATTATCTCGTTTAGTGGAAGGGTCATTAGCAGCTCTCGATTTAAACGTTGACAAGGTTGTATTCTGGTGCGACTCCACAATTGTTTTGTGCTGGATTGGCAGTGAACCAAGTAATTGGAAGACATTCGTTGCAAACCGTGTTACGGAGGTACAAGAACTCTCTGCAGGAGGTCAGTGGAGGCATGTTCCGACCAAAATGAACCCAGCAGACATAATATCTAGAGGAGCGGATGTCCAACACATTTGTGAGAACAGATTGTGGTTTAATGGTCCAGATTTCTTATATGAAGACGAATCTCTTTGGCCTAACACTAAAATCAACTTGTCTGATCAAAAATTAGAAAAAAGAAAACGTGTTGGCTTATCGTTTCTGACTTGTACCGATGATTTCATTTTTGAGAAATACAGCACATTTCACAAGTTACAGAATGTAACAGCTTATGTACTGCGATTCATTCACAACTGCAAACCAAACACGGTTAAATATACCGGATCTTTATCAATACATGAATTGAAGACTTCCTTGATCACATTAGTTAAACTGGCTCAAAAATCTCACTTTCCCGATGAAATCGAACGAATAACGTCTAATAAGCGCATCAAGGGGTCTAGCAAACTTTTATCTTTAAATCCCTTTCTGGATACTGATGGTGTGCTACGAGTTGGTGGACGCATTAACAATTCGCCATATGCCTTTGACCAAAAATTTCCCATTGTTCTGCCAGATAAACACCCGCTAACAACATTGATCATAAGAAGACAACATATACGTAGTTTGCATGCAGGGCCACAGACGGTTTTATCCATGCTCAGAAACAATTTCTGGCCAATTAACGGCAAAAACAATGTCAAAAGGATTTGTCGCGAATGCATCATATGCTTTAAAGCGAATCCTTCGTCTATAACATACAAAATGGGTAATCTTCCCCATTCTAGGGTTAATATATCTCGATCGTTCTCTACTGTTTCAATTGATTTCGCTGGCCCTTTATACATTAAAGAGGGTACTTTGCGTAAAGGCAAAATTGTGAAATCATATTTATGTATTTTTGTGTGTCGCGTTAGTAAAGCGGTGCACCTAGAGCTATGCCAAGATTTAAGCACAGAATGTTTCATGAACGCTCTCAAAAGATTTGTTTCGAGACGCGGCATTTGCAGAGATATTTACACCGACAACGGAACCAACTTTGTCGGTGGAGACAACGAATTAAAGAAAACTTATAAACGACTACTTTCGTTAGATGATGCTAACATTAGAAATTATCTCACTAACAATTCCATAAATTGGCACTTCCTTCCTGCAAGGAGTCCTCATTTTGGGGGACTTCACGAGAGAGCGATTAGGAGTGCTAAACGACACCTAGTAAGAATAGTGGGTAATGCTCACTTGACTTACGAACAAATGTACACTGTGCTCTGTCAAATAGAAGCCATTCTCAACTCTCGTCCTTTAACCACCCTCTCCTCAGATCCTAATGATCCCATACCTCTAACTCCTGGGCACTTCCTAATTGGTGAGACGTTAACTGCGATTCCCCAAGAAGCGGCCAATACTAGTCAGAATTTCCAGCGTTTGAAGATATACAAGAGGCTACAAGCTTTATTACAACACTTTTGGCATCGCTGGTCAAATGAGTATCTCACGTCATTACAACAACGAAATAAATGGCAAACAACTGGCCCTCACGCTATTCGCATCGGATCAATTGTCTTATTGAAAGAAGATAATCTCCCACCTCTACTATGGAAGATCGGACGAGTCGTCGAAACTCATCCTGGGACTGATAAAGTGCTGAGAGTGGTCAGCATAATGCTGAGCAATAAACACATAGTAAAAAGAAGTGTAAGAAAGTGCTGTCCATTGCCATTGGACTTGGAGCAGAGTTGAACTTTTTAACTTCCTTCTTCATATTATGTAATCTTAATATACCAAATTTTCGTATGTAAACTCTTTAAATTTTGAAATTTACATTTCAAGGCGGGCGGCATGTTAAGTCGTCTATGTAGTTTGTTTCTAAATCTAATGTTTTATATCAAGTTTTCCATTTGTAATTAATGCGCATGCTCAAAAAATACAACACATGTTTTTTTTATTATTAAAATATATTGCTTCTAACTCAACACGAAGTTTTTTTACTCTACAATTAAGCGTATATACACGGGTGTAACTACCTAAAAATCTAAAAACAGGTCCGCACCCTAACAAACTTATTGTTGCCACAATAGACCCATAAGAGTCGCGGCGGCGTAAGCCAATATCCAACCCTCACAGAATATAAGTTAGGTCTCCAGATTGAGACCACGTTAATGGTTTATTTAAAACTGACGTTTCGCCCATATTACAATAGGCTTCTTCTGGGTAGTGTTGCCTCTAATGCAAAATAAAAACAACAACGGCAAAAAAGTTGGATGGGTAGTGGTGGAACAGTCAGTGGAGGAATGGGCTTAGCTTCTACCTCGATTTTGTAAATGATTATGCTACTGGGCGTGGCATTATTGCTCACGCACGCTGTTTGATACACCCATGTCTGGTGACGAAGTCATAGATTTCCTTTCCTTCCGTTGCTAAAGTTGCAGCCTTGTTTGTTCTGGAAAACCGTTAATTATTTTTTCCTTTTGTTTTTTTCTCTGCTTTCTCTGGAATAGAGGTAGCCACGTTTTGCTTAGACTGAGTCCATCAGCTCTATTTAAACAGTTCTCCTATTTGGCCAATTTCTATTGGCACCCTAAGATAGGTTCGTAATAACGTAATTAATACTCCGCTGTCTGTTCTACACTAGCCACCTGTTTTTCTTTTGCCAGTGTCCTTTGAGCAATAGAAGCGACACTACTCTAAAGAAGCCTATTGTAATATGCGCGAAACTTCGGATTATAACTAGCCACTAATGAGGACTCAATCCAAAGACCTGAGTGTTTTGCATGACAATATCCCCGGATACCTAACAGATTATTTTTGTCATATATATAGTATAGAAAAATTTAAACGGAATGCTAAATTTGAGTGGAATATTTTGCTCACACATCATCGCTAAAAAGAATTTTTTTTTTTTATTACTCAAGGCATGCATTTTCTTTGAATATTCAACTTGGAAATCAAAACTTCAAAGTTAATTAGATCGTAATATTACCTCTCTATTAATGTAAGAGAAAATAAAATTGAGAAGATCATGTTTTGTTGAGTCGTAAATTATGTTTCTGGTGTTCGTTACGACCGCTGTATTCAATGTTGTAAGTTGGATGTTGAGGTTCGCTCATACAAAAGAACTCTTCCAAGTGTTGGTCATGGTATTCACAGGTTAAACTACAGTTTGGAAATAATTCACACTCAAAATTTTTACCCTGAAGAAGGCAATAAATTTGCCGAAATGTCGGTAGAAATTTAAACAGAGTTTTTTTGTATGACCGAAACTCAATATCTAATTTACAACTTAGTAAATTATACTTAGTTTACAAGAAATACATTAAACAGAATTTACCCGCTGAATTGTTTACAGGGTGTCCCATGGTGTATGGATAAGGACTTTTTCTCGGAAACTAAGATAGCTAGAAAAAAAACTAAAAAAATACGTGTCCCCGTAGTTTTTTTTTGTTAGAAAACCAAATTTAATTTGCGAATTTGTTTTGGTGCTTCCAGAAGCAAGATACAGGCACTAACTTCTTTTTTTTCAAATGGGGAGGTGTGGTTTTTATTTAAGAAATAGATTCCTCTTTAATAAATTTACACGAACGGTTTTTTTTTTCTGTGGGTGATATTTTACAAGTAATGAATGAAAACATGATTCTTATAAGAAATTTCAAAATGATATTATAACGGTTTTTTTGATTGAATAAGAAGAAAAGTACTATTTTATTATAAATTTTACTCTTCATTAATTACAGATCTTGCTGGAACTGGCCCCCAACATTAGAGATGCATACACATGCTTTTTCCTGCCAATTGTACCTTACGACCAAAGAAATACATCTCTAATGGTGAAGTTTCATCTCTAGCTATCTTAGTTTCCGAGAAAAAGTCGTTATCCATATACCCTGTATATATGTCATGTTATTTCAAGAAATTTGTAAAAATTTATCATTTCTATGTAAAATAGAAAATGAGGTCAGCCAGAAATAAATAAAACAATTTTTACAATCATGAGATTATTGAATTAATTGTAATTATAGGTAATTATATGCGATAGTTTTACATTTAAAAATTCTAATCAAGGTTCATTTTTTTTTTTTTTTTAGGTAAGTGTCTACATTCTTCAGAAACCATGAAGTGTTATTTTTTTATCCAAATAAAGTGAGAAAAAAACGTAAGGTAATAAGTACTTTTAACTAAATAATATATAATATAAGAACCTGTGGTCTGTCTTCGTTTTCTCAGTTTATTGGAAATCCAATTGTTCTGACAATCATGTTCAGTGCAATGTTCATGTCCAAATCCAAGACAAACACATGCATTGCAATCTTTAAACCGTACCTCACCTAAATAACACAATCTTTTACCCCCTGAAACCAAAGAGAAACTAAGTCGTAAAAATTATATATATATGTATAGAAAAATGATGCCAGTGATATAGGAAGGGAAACTAATATTTTGTTTGGTGTTAATATTCCATCTAGTTTGTAAAAAAAAAATAAATAAATAAATAAACAAATAGATTATTCAGCCTGAGAATATTTGAAAATAAACTCGGCCTGGATTTCAACTATGGCTTATTACAATTTTAATGAATGAAATTGAAATTTTCCTTGTCTATTGTTTTTACAGATAAATGCCTGTCAATCTGTAGTGAAGGAAATTTAACGTTTCAAATTTCAACTTTTTGAAAGAGTTTAGTTTATTTATTTATTTATTTTTTTTAAAAGAAATTCTGGTTTGACACATTCACACGACTTTTTTTTTTTACTTTCACTTACTCCTTCTAGTAAGAGGAAGTATTATAAACGTGACAAATTTTAGACTTCGAGTTTTCACAGGAAGTATCCGTTTTATGATCACCTGAGTCGAAAAAAGTGGTTATTACCAAATGGTCTGTGCATGCTGTGTATGTATGTGAACAACACAGCTCTAAAACAAAAAAAAATCGCAAAAAATTCAAACTTTATATTCGATTTGAGTATCACACCATGATCCAACAGTACGTTATTTTGTCAAAATTCCTCAACCGGAAGTACCACTTTACCGGATGTTCTTTTTTTCTCACTTTTTCGCAATTTTCTCGAAAATAGCTCCAACGATTTTCTTTAAACTTAGTATATCAACTACACATGCAATGATCTACAATTTTAAATTGAAAAAATTTGTTGTGATGTTTGGTTCCGCAGAGCTGGAAAGTGTCAGAGACATTTTCCGTAGTAGCCTGCTTCATTTTGTGGTCATGTGAAGTGTATAAACTATATTTGCTCTGTACAAGTCTGTGTTATCACACTGTCTGACAAAACGCAACCTGAAGATGGGCGAACGCCCGGGACCGGTTGATGACCACAAAATGAAGCAGGCTTCCACGGCGAATGTCTCTGATGAAAAAATGTTTCGGGCAAAATTCATTTAAGAGCACTTTTGGGATTAGGTAGTCCTCTAAAGTGTTATTTCAGTTTATTAAACAATTCTATCATTTATATTATATTAATTAGAATTAAATATGTTGTTGAAATTCCGAGTTTGAAAAAAAATCAGAAGACAGGAAGTGCATTTTTTTGTCTTAAAAGCATTTTTCCATGTTCTGTTATTTTCTCAAAAAACGGCTTCAACGGTTTTCTTTAAACTAATTATGTGAACTACACATATAAAGATCTACAACATTTATTTGAAACTTTTCTTCAGGTAAACTCATTTAAGAGGGCTTTTGGCGTAAGGGTAGGGTTATGTTTGCCTCTAAAGTGCTATCTTAGTTGATTATACAATTCTACCATCTAGACAAAATTAATTAGTAATAAATAGATTACCAAAATTCCTAATTTCAAGAAAAAATTAGTAAACCGGATATGTGTTTTTATTGAACAGTTTTATTTCAGTTTTTTTGACATTCTCCTATAAAAACACCGACGAATTTCATTAAAATTTGGTACGAATTTAACGTATTCAGTCTGGGATGATTCCTGAGAATTATCTCCGATGCTACACGGACGGCTCCAGAATGGATGGTAGGTCTGGGGCTGCCGTCTATTTTGGTGCTGTAGGCCACCGTTTTCCAGGCTAAAGTTTATGCAATTCTTTGCTGTATTTTGGATAAGAGGGTGCGTAACATTAATTTAAAAGGTGTTTGTATCTGCTCGGACAGCCAGGCTGCGTTGAAGGCGCTTAGCTCATGCGTCTTCACTTCCAGATTGGTGTTGGAATGTTCTAAAAGACTGGAAGATCTTTCTTCATTGAAGGATGCTTCTGGTGTGGGTTCCAGGTCATATGGGAATCTTTGGGAATGAGGAGGTGGATAAATTTGTCAAATTAGGCACCTCCCTCCCTTTCATTGGTCCAGAGCCTGCTGTTGGTGTGTCTTAGGATTAGGTTTAGGATCTTCGGCCGCAATAGGATATTGGTAGAGGATCTTAAGCTATGTCCTTTTAAGGTTTTGGTCCGATTTCTTCGGTCTGTGGTGAAACTTAGATGGGTAAAACCTGGGCATGGACTTTTGTTCTAGTCCCAGTAGTTGTTATTCTATAGGGCTAGCTTATATGGGCCCAGGGACATTGGATAGCGTACGGTTTTGCCCTCCCCTTCTTTGAATGATAATAATAATAATAACATATAAAAATTTGGCAATTACAATTTCAAAAATTTGAGTGAGAGAAAGTTGTGTGGGGATTTTACACCAGATTTTTTTTTTTTTTTATTACAGTTTACATATCATGATAAAAGTGATAGGTCGGTACATATTACATAGTTCTATATACCAAGTTTCAAATAAACTCGTTGGTTATCTTTATCAAGAAAATAGCAATAGAGTTGTTACCTCTGGTTCCGTGATTTTATCCATAACCTTATTGTCAGATCTGGTAAAAATTAAAAGAAATATCAATTCAAAGTTTCGGCGATTTTTCATATTTGAGTTATACTGATTCTTCTCTTAAGGAAAGAATAACATCACTCCCAAAACACTCAAATTAATTTTCCAAGGAAAGTGTTCCAAATAATACTTGTAGCGCTCAATATATATAGTTCATGTACTTAAGTTTAAAGGAAATCGTTGTGTCAATTTGTCAAAATATCGCAAAAAATACTCCTGCAAAGTTGTCCAGCTTCCGGTAGATCGATTTTGTCTAAAAATCTTAATGCTGGGATATACGGGTGTTATTTAAACAAAATAACTAGTTTAAACTTTCTACATTTTTCTTTTTGGAACATAATTATGCTAATTAATTTTTATACTTTACTGAGTATAGGGCAATTTCTAAAAAACCAAATTTTTTTTTGGGAGGGGGTGACTTAGTAGACCGCAAAACATGTATTTAACATTATATTGATGTAAACTCGATATCAAAAATTTGACACGTTCACAAAACTTTCTATTACCAGAAGTAAGTAAAAAGTAGACATCAACCTATTTTTCAATAATTTTCATTTGTCTATTCGTAACGTTCCATTTCTCAACCATCCATCACCACTGAGTCTGGCCACTTCGGACATATTTTAAAGATAAAAGACAAAAAAAAAAAAAATTAATAAAAAATAATAATTTACATTTTGTATAAATTACATCTGGTTGTCCTGGATCACATGGCCAATGAGTGCATACAATCCGGCCTTGCTCATTGCATATGCATTTATTACAATCTTCACGCCATTTACTTCCAGGTTTACATGTTTCTAATTCATTATCTAAAATTAATAATAATTTAAACATAATTTGCTTTTAATTTATTATTTCAAGTTAAAATCTGGGATTTTATGAAATTAAATTGAACATTTTTTTATAACTTATGATTAATTTTATGATCTAAATAATTTGAATAAGAATTAAATTTTATTACCAATTGATCTCTTTTTAGTAACGCATCCTTGACCAATACATCTTTTACTAGATACTTCTAAAACAAATAAAACAAATGTATATTTAATAAAAATAGTTGTGGTGGTTGGTGCCGCGTATCTGAAAAGCATCAGAGATATTTAAGTTAAGATAAGTGTGAAGTCACTTCTACAAGCTCAAGTCCAGTTTTGCCCATTAAAGCGCAAACAATTTGGGCAGCTGAACGAGCGTTGTAAAAGAGTTAAATATATATTATTTATATAACTTTATAATTCAAGTATAATAGTAGTAGTGCCTATTTTTTCATGCTGGGTTAACGTTCAATCTACCAAATTAGGTATCGTGGACGGGGGCAGAAGCAACTTCTTTGCTAATAACATTTTTTAAACAAAAATAAAATTTAGCATTTATATGGCGGGACTCGAACTGGGGTCCTCCAACTTACAAGTCCATGCTCATAACCACTACACCAACATCCTGCTACTAATTAAGTATAATATTTTAATATAATACTTATTATAATTTACTTTATTGTAACTAACTTTATTATAATACTTATAATAATTTATATTATAATATGATTATATTATATTCCCACGTTAAATTATATCTAATAGCATAAAAAGCATATAAAGACGAAAAATTATAAAAAATGTAACATAACATATGAAAATCATTAAAAATTAAAGTTTTGCAAAATTATATGTTTCTAATATAAATTTGATTCGAAAAAAAATTGGTTTTAAAATATTACAATAATGTTTAATATTCAAGAACATTTTGTTTATAAAATTATATTATAAAATTAGCTGGTGGGCTAAACATTTTGTTGTTTTTTTTTTTACAATGCCTCCAAAGCTGCCATTCGACTTCTTGCTGCCCAGTAGAGTTTAGATAGCCTCTGCCATCTACTGTTCTCCTTCAGTAAAAGAATTTCTAACGTCCTCTAGTGCAGGACACACGTCAAAGTGAAGGCCCGTCACGTTTTCTCCATAGCAGAGGCAGCCCGTTGGTGAACTGGCTACCCCTATTCTGGACAGATGCTTCATCAGATAAAAGGGGCCAGTTGTGAGTCTAAAACATGCCACGGCATCCTTACGTTGGAGGGTGTGTACAACACATTTCCTGGGGTCACTTAGATGCTTCCACAACTTCCGTTCAGCCTGTTCATACTGTTCCTCTCTCACACGACTCTCAATGTTTATCCGGTCAATACACTTCACGGAACTATAACTGGAGAGAAACATCTGGTTGTGGTAATCGGGATCCATTTTTTTTTGCCAATTTATCTACTTCTTCATTTCCATGGATTCCACAATGTGCTGGAATCTACTGGAAAGCCAACAGTTTGCCCGAATTCTTAAGACCAGAATTGGTGGGCTAAACAAGTCGATATTAATTTTAATAAAAATAAATCAAATGTACTGTTGTACATTAACTACAAGAACTAAACCGGACACAATAACATGTATATTTTTTTTTTTTTTTTTTGGCTCGACATATGATTGAAAAAGTAAAAGAAATGAAATACTCGTACTTTAGGATAATATTTAACAATCAATTTAAATGGGATCCTCTCATTAGAAAATATAACTGGAGTATCATTTATATTAATAAAAGCTCTCTTGCATGAGACAGTGCAGAGATTATTGTTTTATGAATTATTAAAGCGTATCGCACTATGTCGTATTATGAAATACGATATTGAATATTTGACATGATTATAATATTTCCTCTTACTTGAAGGAGTAATTGAAAGTAAAAATTATTTTAATAGAAAAGAAAACTTAATTATTATAATTATCATGTTTATATGATCTTTGATTGGGTTAAAGCACATATGGGAAAAGAAGGCAGGAGGCAAAAGAGGCACCCACATTGAATAAGATGAAAGTCCAAATTAACAATAATAATAATAATAATAATAAAAACACGTATAGAAAAAGAAGTTTATATAAATAGGAGCAACTTCTGGCATAATTCGCAAACGGCTCTACAAACACACAAAATATTTTCAAAAAATAAATGATCGAATAATTAATAGCAGCATCACTATAAAAACCACTACTAACTGATAATATCAGGTCATGGGCCAATCAGGCAGTATCTCTACAGTTTCAATATAATAAATTCCCCAAATTGTCCGGTGCTACAAACTCTACAAATTATCATTCAAGATTATCATCCATCATGTGTTATACGATTCATGGTATAGGTATAAATTAATATTGCCTGAGGGCTGTTAAGGGAAACCAATGGCCCTTCAAAGAAGATCAGTTAGTTTTAAATGAGTATCTACAAAGACTTTTCTGAATTCACCGACATTCTAAGCACCACAAATAATTATATGATTTTTGTTTGTTACTTTGTTTTGTTTTTGTTGCAATATGTTTGCCATACAATTTAATTTAATAATTATTTGTATTATATCGTTTGTAACGAGAGAACACTTCCGGAGACCGACCGGCAGAGCACTGAGAAGGCTCCGGGCGCAAATGACTATAGATGTTAACGCGCCTTAAATAAAAAAAATAAAAATATCAGAAGGAATAATTAATTACTTGTAATATTTGATATTTTATCCGACGTAGCATGCATATTTATTTTCTTGCTGACAGGTTTCGGATTTCATACATCGTCAGAGCAAATTCACCGAGTTCGTGTAGAGAGTTCACTTGAACGTATTACTTGTACAAGCTTCTGACTGTCCATAAACTTTGCATCGCCTTTCTTCAAACTTTATCTATTCCTACTAGCACAGTATACTCCTGAAATAACTTATCGCCCCCCCTAATAAAAATAACTTGATAAGACACTGAGCATACTTTACAATACTATTAAAAATTTAGATATAGAGTATTCTGCAAAACAATAAACAAATTTATTATACACTATTTATCTAATGTCTAATCATAACTTACAATAATTCCATTTTTGCCATTAATCACATACACATAGTAACATAACCTTTTAACCTCCCCACATAATTATATACAACCAACAAGTGTGAGTAACAAGTAACAGAAACATTACGTTGAAGTGAACTCTCTACACGAACTTAGTGAATTTGCTTTGACGATGGATGAAAATCCGAAACCGGTCAGCAAGAAAATAAATATGCATGCTATGTCGGATAAAATACCAGATTTTATCCAGCATTGCGGATCCATCCACATATTCAATATGTAATATTTATCAATGAAACATGTAGATAAATAAACTCTCTCATGGTAGGGGTATTACAATAAAAAAGAAAAATGTCGCAGTCATCTGTGCTGCTGAGAATTAATAAGACGGGAGATACAATTCTTAAGACGTCTTATCTGACAGCCAGACATGTTAGTTAATGTGGTTTTGGACTAATTGTACTATCCTCAAGGAAATTTCTTACCAAGAATGTTTTTCTAGTTTCTGGGTAACGAGGCGGCAAAATTGCCCTGCCTGGAAAGTTTCGGAAGGGATCTTGCCTCAGTTTTGATATTGCCTCATGAATGTAGCCGACAAAGTATGGGTTTACTGCTATTTGCTGATTTCAATAATGGTGACTAGAAATCCCAGGCCAAAGGGTGGCGAAAAGTTTATTCATAGTTTATAGCCTAGGTATATTATAGAACTACTCCTACAAGGCCTTGCTGCCTTTCGGGATAACTGTCGGCCTTCTCACTAGCTGGACATAAGAAACACATGTACTGCATGGTTGTGACAATGGATAGTTTTTGCAGATTGAATTAGAAAGAAAAGGAAACAGCACTGCAAAGTATTGTTTTAATGTGTTTGTGTTGCTTATATGGCTGAGATTCGCGTTTTTGGGACTCCAAAGATAGCCATTTGAAACTGACATCTTCAAGCATTACCCAAGAGTCTCTCGTTCCAGACTGCTAAGTCTAATTATACGACAAGTCTGGAGAAGGTACTCTTATAAATTGTGTAAGCGCACAATAGAAACATAGGGGTCACCATGGCGTTTATTTGCAAGCCAACCCTCACGCATTCTAATTTAATAATCGTCTAATTAGTTCAGTAACCGCTCAAAATCAATTTTCTTAAAAAAAAAATCAATAAAATTGATAGGGCAACCACTTGATTCGTTAATATACACATGATTAATGAAAATCGTTAAAGCCCTTTTTGTGGAAATTGCAAAAACTAAAGACAAAGACTTCTCCACAAACACAAGTCTTAAATTTCCGGTGAAATCTTAATTTCGAAATTTTGGCGATCTTTTTACATACATCCTTTCACGGCAGTAAGAAAAATTAGAAAAAAAAAGGAAGTTTATATATATATATATATATGCTATATATATGGATGGGCATTAAGAATATTACGAATATAAAATAAACCGGAAGAAAAATCTGAAAGCAACAGAGCCGACATCGTTATAATCAAAATAAAAATTACTTGCAAATAACATTTCATATTCAGAGGGATTTCGGAATAATAGAATTGAAAAAATGAAAATTATTTTTGAAGAATAGAAAAATAAATAATTTTTCTAATGTGCACTTACATGATTTGTGACACTTTTTTTATTATTATTAAACAGACAAAAATTATTAATAATGAATTTTTTTTTTATAAAAATATATAAAATAAAGTTTACCGGCTAATATAAGCGCCACTTGTAATAATATTAACTGACACGTTATCAACATTTTTCAACAAATATTAAATGTACACTGGAATTATCATTCAAACAGAAGTTTATTATGCCTTAACCTCCAAACGATAACCTCCAAAGATTGTGATAAATCAATGATAAATCTTACAATTTAAAAAAAAAATATATATCATGTTGGATAATTAAAAACACTATTATTATCTTACTGTTATTTAATCAAATTTCTTATTAACGTTCATTTTATCAAATAAATAATAATAAACGAACAAATATATGAAATAAATTAACAAAAAAAAAAAAAATTAGAACTGTAGTAAATATAGAGCTAAGAATTTATCATATATTACTTTTAATGAAATTTTGAAGGTTACCGCTGTGATGGATACAAGAAACTTGGAAATAATATTAAATTATAAAAAAATCAGAAATGTGACATTCCATTGCAAAAGGGCTAGCCAGGTATACAAGTCCAGTTACTGGTACGGTCAAGAACAATTATGGCATTGTACTACCCCTTCTCCTCACAGGGAGGAATTGAAGAAACAAAGAGAAGAGATATTTTAAGGACAGACTTGTGCTAGAAATCAAGGTGAAAGCATCAGACCAGTATCCTATACCAATATCAAGTTATAAGAATTTATTATAAGATTTTATAGTGATTTTCAAAGTACTTAATTTCTCTTAGAGAATATATTTAATTTAATCTACCAGTGTGTTCTTAATTATTCTTATACTTCTATATCTATCTCAACCAATCATACAAGCCCTTATACAAAACCGCTTAAGCCACTACAAACTACAAACACACCATAACATTACACCGCGCAGAGCACGTTTCTTACCTTGGACTATGCTTAGACTAGCGACTAAGAGACTGAATAGAATCACCCTCAACCAACGCTTCAGGCTTTTTGATAAACGCTCTAATCTAACACATCTGAACAGAAGACAACATCTCCACTGCTCGCTCCAATTTGAACATACGAACTAGAACTGTACGGCACTACTAAGAGTTTCAACACAATACAGTTCAAACCCTTCAGTCAAAAATCGATTGTCGACGCCCTTTTTACATCTCCAACCGCAATATTCACAACGACTTGAAGATCCCGTTTGTCAATGTTGTCACAAAATCCCGATACAACAAATTCCACAGTCACTTCCTATCCATGGTATATCTCTGCATTCAACAGTCACCTATCCCTCCATCTAATTTCTAATGGATACCTAATGTCAGTTATTACTGGATGATTGCCATTCATGACATTGCATGATACAGTTTTTCTTTATATCATATTTACTTGTTACATTTATTACATACCATACAGTTGTAAATATTCAATAAATAAATAAATAAAATAATGTAATTTTGCATGAATTTAAATTGAGAAATAATACTGTATTTTTAATTTGTCTATCTAGTCCTGGGTTGGCGAACCTTATTTTATTAATGAATCAAAAAAAAATTTTTTTAATCTTTATTTATGTTACAATCAGCGCGATAACGGTATAAGTAACAATTATACCATGCACATAAATACAAAATGAGTGGAGAAGCTACCCAATGGTAACACTCCAAAACTACACAAAATCACTATTGACTCTCTTCACTTGAGAGGAGTTTACGAGGCCATTGTCTTTTAAGACGTCTAGGAGGGTTATTAGGAAGTGTTCAGGAAGTCACTAAAGGAACTAAAGGTTCTGTGTGAGTCTGTAGCTTAATATGGAATTTCCTGTAAAGGGTTTGTGAGACTTGAGCAATGAACGGTATATTATGATCAGTGTGTATGGTTCGGTTGGAGACATAAAAAGGGGAGCGTTTATAATGTTACGGAGGATTCTGGATTCTAGGGATTGGAGTCTTTGGAGATTTGAGCGTTTGGTTGAACCCCATAGTTCTATCCCAAAACCAGCCTAGGTAGGCTTTAAACTAGATGTGTAAATTAGTCTTTTGTTGTCTAGGGAGAGTTTAGATTTGTAATCCAGTAGTCTTTTAAGTTGTCGAAAGCGTCTGTTTAGTTCTTTTCTTTTAAGTCGTGTTTGAGGAGTCCAGTTTAAGTCTTCGGTCTAAGTAAAGCCTAAGATAGCGAGTAACGTTGACTACTGGTAAGGGAATTAAGTTGTAGTAGACTGGGTGAAGAGTAATGCGACATAGAGTGAATGTAATGTTTTGGGACTTATTTTCATAAGTTTAATGACCCATTTTTTAAACCAATTTTCTAGGGAGGAGAGGTGGGTTTGTAGATTTCTATGGGCTGTTACGGGATCATTATTGGATAGCAGTATCATCTGTATAGGGGGGAAGGATGGTATCAGGATGTGTTGGGATGTCTGCAGTGTATACTGAGTAAAGGATAGGACCTAGAATGCTATCTTGCGGCACTCCCGCTTCGATATGATTGAAAGGAGAGAAGGATGATCCGATTTGTACTGAATCAAATTTAAGTTTAAAATATTTTAGCAATGAGTGTGAAGGAATAAATGAAGTTTTTAAACAATAATTCCTTGTTATTTTAACAATAGCCAAACTCAACTAATATTTGTATTAAATATCCCCTTCCCCGAATAACGCCCAAGTATATTATATACATACATATAAAATATAGAGTTCAATTACATTTTTCAGTCATCCGGAATTTTATAGTGATAATTATTTTAAAATATCATGAGAAATGTAATTTTGTTGATCTTAATTTAACACAACCAGCTTTTCCAATGTTATTTCTGTTAGATAATAATTATGTGATTGATTAAAGAAAATCGTTATTCACAAAACATTATTAATATAGCAATTATCCACTTTTTTTGTTTTCAGAAATAAATGAATCGGGCTGAGTATCGCATCCTGAAGAAAAACGATTTTTTTGTTTTTCCTTTGCCAGCTGTTGACAAATAATTTCCTTTATTTTCACCAGATAATTCTTTAAACCATTTCTCTATATAATAAAGATTCTTTCTATTCATGCCTTAATTAATTACATGTTTAACTCATTAAAAACCATCTATTGTGTAAAAATTTCTCACAAAACTTTTACTTAAATTTACATAGTTATTATGTTAAATCTCATTCAAACATGGTATTTTTAATGAATGGTAATTGGCTTATACATATATATATAGCTGGAAGAGAAACTAAAATAAAAACGACATTTTAAAGAAGGATTATATATATTTTAAATTTGTTGGGATGTCTGCAGTGTATACTGAGTAAAGGATAGGACCTAGAATGCTACCTTGCGGCACTCCCACTTCGGTATGACTGAAAGGAGAGAAGGATGATCCGATTTGTAATGAATCAAATTTAAGTTTAAAATTTTGTAGCAATGAGTGTGACGAAATAAATGAACTTTTTAAACAATAATTCATTGTTAGTTTAACAATAGCCAAAATCAACTATTATTTGTATTAAATATCCCCTTCCCCCCAATAATGCCCATGTATATTATATACTCGCATCTAAAACATAGAAACATTTTTCACTTCTTTGTATAAATACAAATTATTTGTTTTCTATTTGTATACTCGTAAATACAAATTAACTCGTTGGATCTCTAAGTGGAAGTCAACTCTCTATAGAACTTCCAAAAATTAGAGAAATATCCTAAAAATTGGATTTAATGAAAATAATTAATGGCAGATTAATAGCGATTATATAATCTCAGTTATCATATATTTTTCTTGTATTTTATTCAAGGTTTATCCAATACTTTTTACTTACAAGAATATTAAAAGTAGAAAATACAATTGCTGGATTTATTCTTTAATTTATAAAATTTTTAATTTTTTCTATCCATAATAATGTATGAGGGGCGGGTGTTGGTGTAGTGGTTATGAGCGTGGACTTGTAAGTGGGAGAACCCCAGTTCGTGTCCAGCGTATAACTGCTAAATTTTATATTTGTTTAAAAAATGTTAATAGTAAAGTAGGTGCTTCCGCCCCCGTCCACGACACCTAATTTGGTAGTTGGACGTTAAGCCCGCCTGAAAAAATAGGCGTTACTTTACTTTACTTTACTTAATAATGTATGATAAAGTCAAGAATATAACGAAAATATTGTCCAAACAAGCTGAAATTAGCAAGAAGTATTTTTGTTGTGTGAGTTGTATAAATGTTATGGCAGAGAATGGAGGATTGGTTGCCTAGACTTCCGCTCTAAATTGACCCAGCTTCACTCATCCTTTATATATATATATCACTAGTGAACCCACACCATCCTATCGTCCTCTCGTGGACAGTTCCAGAAGCAAGGGTTAAAAAAAAAAAAACAAGCTGGCTATGAATTAAAGATCAGCACTGAGTTGAAGCATTAGTCGGGTGGGTTACATGGGCAGGGAAATAGGAACAGAGTGGTTGGCAGGATCTATGGTGTTGTTGGATGGTCGTGAAAAACCATAGTGCGAGAGTACGGAGGGGGTAGGAGGGTGTTAGTCGCTCCATTAGAGAGCAACGTCACAGGGACTTGGTGGTTCGGCCGGGCTCTACAATTAGAGAATGGACAGACATGGAACCACCTTCTTCGTCGTCCTTCTTGTAATATCTGGTCCCCTACACTTCATTCCCCATATTGTCACATAGTCTGTGTAAGTTTGGAGAAGAAGTTAGTAAATTAAGAAAGATGTACACAGAACAAAACTGAGCTAATGGCTTATTCAACCTGGCTCTGATGGTTGGTCGGTGTGCCATAATTATGTAATATCTTATCACTGGCAAAGATAAACTATATCCCTCTAGAATTTCAAACTTTTTAAAACTAATTTTTATAATTATTACACTGATTTATTGATAAATGATCATTGAATATTGTTACAAATTCCGTTTTTACAAAATCTAAGACTGATCGCTGGATAATGACAAGAAGCTAACATTTTCGAATACTATTAAAGTAAAGCTAAAATACATTCGAATAATACTATGCCATAATCCAGTTCTTAATGGGGTGCTTTGAAACTTTTATTCAATGATTAGCTGACCACTATTTCAATCGCGAATCATATCGCACCAAAAATATAGAAAATAAGAATTAAGTATTGCATTATTATTTATTTATTTTTTAATTTAAAGCGCGTTAACATCTATGGTCATGGGCGTCCGAAGCCTTCTCACTGCACTGCCGGCCTCCGGACAGTGTTCTCTCGCTATAGACAATACTGTCCATGACCGGACAGTGAGCTGTAAGGGCTCCTAAGAAGAAAAAATCTACGGGCAGCACAGCTGGACTCGAACCCGGGTCCTCCACGTGTAAGCCCAGTGCGCTAACCACTGAGCTAATCCCTTTCCTATTATTATTATTATTAGTCAGACTTAACGTCCAATAAGCATGTTGCATGGACGGAGACGGATAGCAACATATATTAGTCATTTTATGAAATAAAATCCAATGCAAGCTATGTTTGTAGAGTCTCGTTTGTAACGGCAACTTTAGCGAAGACATTAGCCGCCTCGTTATCGCCAATAACCGTATGATCTTTTACCAAAATAATGTGGATTTTCCCCCACGAGATGCTAAAGATATTTTATTTTGCTAAAGTATTGTAAATTCGTTACCATCGATATTCCAGCAAAAAAGGCTTCGGGCATAATATTAGAAACCCGGTTAATGATACATTACTTTAGAGTCTCGAGGGAAATGTCCATTATCTGGGTAAAAAGACACGCGGGCACTGATGACGGTAACGAGACGGCTAATGCACTCGCTAAATGCGTTTGTGCGAATGACTGTACAAACATAGATAAGATGAATACATACAGGAAATATAACTCTCGACAGCTGAAATTTACTCAGCAGTATAGGTCTATTATTCCACTGTAACCTAGGATACTCCTCATTAAGTGCTTGTAGATCATTTTATGTTTCGTTAGTTCGTTTAAGTTTTTATCATAACCGTAATTTTTAAAGCATAAGGCCATCTCTTCCACATTGATGCCATATCTACAACAATCACTACATGTGAGGAAATTATATTCTCTGGTGCCAATAATATAATCTTATAACGCTCTGCGCGCACGCAAGGTCAAAAAAAAAACAAAAATACAGACGGCAATCTAACCCAGTACCTCGCAATTTTGCTTAACTTGAATGGAGTAGTGATACGGGATTGCGTTGTTTGAATATAAGAAGACCAGAAAAATATTTTTAGGCTTAATCTATTCATTGGCTCTGCTAATATAAATGTTGTCCATAAAAGATTCTTAAAATGCATTCGTCTAAAAAACTCGGTATAAAGCTATAACTTAGACCCTGATTTATATACATTCTGGGGAAAGAAGTTCTTCGGAGAATTTTGATGGATTTTGTTGGTTAAATTGGTTGACCTATCTGTGGCGCTGGCAACACTTAGGGCGTGTTGTAGTGTTTTGGTGGTGGTATAGGGTATTACATTGGTGATAAGGAATTTAAACTTATACCTTATTTATTTTTTTATTCAGACTCTATTTTCTGAACATTTGATTTTTTTGGGAGGGATTTGATTTGCGGTCCCATTCACATATTCAACATTTGATTTTTTACATACTTATTGCTTATAAACCGTTTGTAACCACAGGATGGGGACAAACATTTTTTCATCATATCTTCAACTTCAAAATATAACAAAATAATTATAAGAACAATACTAAATAATAATAATAATAATAATAATAAAAATAATACACGCTATTACAAATGTTTTTGAAAGCAAGGAATTACAACTAAAGAGAAAACTTTCATCTCATACCAAAAGACAACTAAAGATACTTTTATAAATTTATTAATAAATAAGATATAAAGTAAATAAATTAAGCATTAAGACAAACATAATATCTTTAATTTAATTACACTTTGATGAACAATTAGAATATAAATATACAAGCGAAATAGATTAATTTCTAAGACCAAGAAGAAAAACTCATTTCTGTTTTAATTATTTAAAAGAACACAAGGAACTAATTACAATGAAATAAATTACTAATTTTTAGAAATAGCAACTATTGCTAGGAAATTTTCCAATTGGTTTGGCAGTCAAGCAATTGGCAGGAGACAGATTATCTGTGAGATATTCTTTTTACTTTCTCTTACTCCTAGTAAAAGGAAGTATTGTAATCGTGTCAAGTTATCGATATCGAGTTTTCACCGGAAATATCCGTTTTGAGGTCCCCTGAGTCCAAAAAAGTGGTTTTTAGCAAATGGTCTGTGTGTGTGTGCGTGTGGTGTATGTGTATGTGAACAGCATAGCTCAAAACGAAAAATCGTAGAAAGTTGAAACCTGATATTCCGTTTACTTATCACCATGGCATCTGACAGTGGGTCATCTGCCAAAATTCCTCAACCGGAAGTATCACTTTACCTGTTAGTTTTTTTACTTTTTTGCGATTTTCTCAAAAGTGGCTCCGATAATTTTCTTTAAACTTGACATAGCAACTACACATGCAAAGAGCTACAATTTTTATTTGTATCTGAGCAACATTTTTCTGGGAAAAATCATTTAAAGGCAGTTATGGTGGAGGGATGGAGTTAGGTTTTCATCTAAAGTGCTATTTCAGTTTATTAGACAATTCTGTCATCTAAATAATGTTAATTAGAATTAAATATTTTGTTGAAATTCCGAGTTTTTAAAAAAAAATCGGATGACCGTAAGTGCGTTTTACTTTACTACTTTACTAAATGATGTTTCCACTTTTTCGCGATTTTCTCCAAAATTGCTTCGACGATTTTCTTGAAACGTATTATATAAGCTAAACATACAATGATCTACAACTTTTATTTAAAACATTTCTCTAGGAAACATTCATTTAATGGGACTTTTAGGGGAGGGGTGGGGTTATGTTTTTCTCTAAAGTGCTATCATAGTTGATTATACAATTCTATCATCCAAACAAAATTAATTAGAAATAAATAGATGGCCAAAATTCCAAGTTTAAAGAAAATTAATAAACCGGAAGTGCGCTTTTACTGAACAGTTTTATCAGTTTTCGACGAATTTCTTTAAATTTGGAACACAAACTATAAAATTTGTCAATAAAATATTGAGAACTGGAGTAAGATAAAGTTGTGTGAGTGTTTCACACCAGCTTTTTTTGTCTTTAAGGAGCTAATAGGGGGTGGAGATGGATTAATGCTTCTTTTCCTAAAGTATTATTTTAGTTTATTAAATGATTCTATCATCTAAATAATGCCAATTAAAATAATTAAATATGTGGCCCAAAATTTTGATTTTGTGGAATATCGATTGATTGGAAATGATACTTATGGAATATCGATTTTTTATAAACAGTTCTTTTTTTTTTTTAGTTTTCTGCAATTTTCTCCAGGATTACACTAAGGAATTTTCTTGAAACTTGGTATACGACGTACATACAGAGACCTATCATTTTATTTTTTAAAATTTTTCCCCAAAAAAATTCATTAGGTTTTGGAGGAGTGATGACGTTAGGCTTTTCTCAAAAAAAAATGTCATTAATTAAGATTAGATTTTCCGATTGATATAACCTTGAAAACAACTAAATATTTAGTAAGAATTATAAGTTTGAAAAGAAATTTTTCGTTTCACATCAATTTTGTTTTTCTTTCTAAATCAGTGACTAAATTATAACACATTGTTGTATATTTGTGTGAGTGCGAAATCGATTCTGTGGGTTAGGTAATGTAAAGCAAATTATTTATACTCTTTTTATATGTTTGTTTAGTAAATACAGGAAAAATAATAATTAATAAATAAACATTTATATTGAGGTTAGATATCTCGGGTGGTTTTTGGTTGAATAGAAAAACAGCAAAAAATTAAATCTCTAAATTGAGTGAAACTATTGAGTTGACTGTAATTATAATACAATATAATCTATAAGAAAAATGGGAAATCGAAATACTAAACATATAGGAAAAATGAATACATAAATTAAATTTAAAAATGGCTAGCAAATATTATTTATTATCACTTTCAATAAGCCAAAGGAATGGTGCTTACCTTGAAACGCGGAATCCTGGTTGCCAGTGGTAGAAGACCCATGTGTCCTTAGCCCATACCGGTGAAAAGGGGATAGGAAAAAATAGGAAATAAGGAAATAATTCGTATGTGCAACCAACTCTTGAGTTGAGCAGCGCCCGTTCTAGGGGCGGGCAATCCGGACGTTTGTCCGGGACACCAAAATTTAGGTCCGCCATTTTGGCTGTAAGTGTGAGAAAAATATTAATGTTTTAAATACTCAATTTATAGAATTAACTAAGAGATTGACATATCAATAAAAATTAACATATCAATTTTTTTTCGTTCGCTAAAAATTTACAGTGCGTAACCTATTCATATTGTTTATGTCTAAAAGATAAAAATATTTACACTATTATTGAAAAATTAATGCAGAATTTGTAAAGGATGATGCTTGAACTGGTTTGAACATGC
The DNA here is from genome assembly GCA_011037195.1 of Triatoma infestans. NCBI lineage: Eukaryota > Metazoa > Arthropoda > Insecta > Hemiptera > Reduviidae > Triatoma > Triatoma infestans. The sequence goes on along the minus strand of JAAEAF010001453.1, from coordinate 39,959 downwards.
ATATACTTCTCTGGACAGAATAGTATTAGAATGAGAGCCGAGCGCTGCTTCAGCTTGTGTTTGAACATGCCTAGACTTACTTAAACAAATATATATATATATATAATTATATATATATATATATATTAAGGGGTGGCGATTTGTCTTTTTGTCCGTGGCGACGTAACCGCTAGAACGGGCTCTGAGTTGAGTCTTAACCAATAAACTGCTACATGGCTGATGATTGTAGATATAAATTAAATGGGCCAACCTTGTGATTTCACAATAAACCTATGCAGACCCGAGATAACCGAGCCGCTAAGTCGACAAAAGGACCAGTTTATTAACAGTACCCAGGAAAACCACAAGTAACAAACTTAGGTTTTCAAAATTAAGGGCAATCGAACTGGCATGAATTGTATAGGTTATTACTCTGCGACCTTTTCAACGTAGTATTACATAATGACTTATTCCATCGAGCTTAAAATGGCGACTGACTAAGAAAAAGAATTCATAAATTACCCCCTCTTTACACTTAAGACACAGCCTATATATTAGTAAATTATTGTACGCTGTTAGCGGCAAATTTAAATTTATATTAAATACTGAGTAATGATAATTTTTTTATTTTTATTTTTTAATATCCAACATTGATTTTAAATGAGATAAATCAATGATTTGAACCTTATATCAAACTTATCTTTCAAAATTATCTGTGTCCCCAAAATATTTTTGTACTATATGCCTCAATTTTAACCAATGTTTATTTACTGTTTTATATATTAGAGCTAAATTAAATGGAAAATCATTTATTTTCAAATAATCATTTCTGTAATTTTATGCAGATTTATTTTGAATGATACAAAATTTTCGATATTAATTATCTATTGAAAACAATCTCTCATTATACATAAATACATTTCAACAAATATAAATTTGGTACTGATTTACTAGCATATTATTAACATTGATTGTGATCAGTTGTTAGGCAACTCTCCCTGTTCGGCTATATGAACACGGCCGCCTCCATATTCACCGCTAATTCACTCCTCCGCTATTCACTACTCATGCTACGCCATCAATGGATTCTGTTCTATATTGTAGGATTCTATATTGGGGAGCGAATTGGAGAATTTGAGAGAATTGGAATGAGAGACTTTGCCTGTACAGCTTGTGTTCAACTTGACTAACACTCGCACACTTTCGAACCAATCTATGGTGCATAGCATTATGTCTGTTCAAACTAGCTCCTAAATCAGGCACATCGCCTCTCTACTTTGCTTCCCCCACCCTCCTAACTGCTGCTACTACTATTACGATGTACCATGGATGTTGTATTCAATGTTCAAATCATTGTAGCATTAATCACAACTGAATGAACATTCAACCGCATTGTGCTTCTACATATAAGTATTTGGTAAAAATGGGATCCGATATAAGAGATTGGTCTGAGGACTGGTATTCTCAGATGAAATACGTTTAGGAAGTGTAATCTGATTGTTTTTTTTTTGTTTTTTTTTTCTTTCATTTAATTTATTTATTTATCTCTTTATCCATTCAGTCAGTATAGCCAATCCATTGTAAGGAAAAAAGTGTACTCCGATAAAGACTAAAGCATTTATCACATTCTTTTGTATGATTATGAATCAATGTTTTAACGTTTTATTTTCCCTTTATCGCAATTGTACACAATTTTTCGATTAAGTTTGCCTCGATATACACTTTCTGAAGTCTCCTGAGTTCATAAATATTGTGTAAGTGTGTTGTGTGTTTGTGTTTGTTTGTATGTATGTATATTACTTTCTGTCTGAGTATAGTCATATAATTCAAAAACGAGCTATTCCAGTCGTTAGCTATCCATATCAGACAGAGATCATTTAAATAAATAATTTTTGTTCACTAAAAATATACTTAAATTAAGGTTCTTTATTTTGAATGAATATTTGATATATATATATAATGTGGGAAGGTTGGGTTCCTCAATGACTATAGACCGATTGATCCTTAAACAAATTTTATTTGAATATCAATTAATACAAAAGATTATAATAAAATACAGAATATTGTTAAATTATGAAATAAAGTTACCTTAAACAAAAATCGGTTTTTATAGTCAATACAATATAATACTCGGTGAAACAACAAATAATAATTAAAAATACAGAAAATGATGGCTACTTCTTTATACAAAAGTACTCACTATAAACCATATGTTTATTTAATCGCACACACCCAAGCGGCACAGATGAAATAGGAACATTCACTTTTACATCTCCCCCCCCCCCTCGGAAAGGTAGGAGCTTGCTGCTGTGCACAAAATTGGCCTGTGATCTGTGGCGGTTGCGGTTTATTTCATATATTGCGGAAGATACCCGACGCGAAATCTCAAATGGTCCTGATCGTATTGGGTCTAATTTATTCCGGTTCAGACGACTGACTGTTTCCACATAGACCAAATCACCAACTTGGAAATCATATTCCTTTCTGTTTCGGTCAATTCTGGATTTATTGAGATCATGATGCCTTTGAGAATTTTCTGCGGCCTGTAATCTATCTTTTATTAAATCTTGTGGTTGGTTAAGAGACGATGGTAGTATTGAAGTTTGTTTTCCCGTAAGTAGATAGAGTGGAGAGAACTTTGTCACACTGTGAGTTGTACGATTATACTCATCTGTACATTCTCTAGCAATTTTAGACCATGGATTTTTTTGGTTTTCACTAATCTTGCAGCGAATACGATTGACCAGAGTTTGATTTAGGCGTTCATTTAGGCCGTTTGAAAAAGGACAATCCACCGCCGTGAAGAGTAATGTGACACCCCAATGGCGCAGGAAAGTTTTAAATTGTCTTGAATTAATGCCCGTATACTGATCTGCCAGGAGAATCTTCACCTTATTTTTCTCAAAAATAGGTCGAAGGAACCTAATCAAGTCCTTAGCTTGTTGCCCACGTGAAAGACAGGTGTATGCAAATCGTGTGAAATGTCAACCAAAAGGAGATAACGATTGGGCGATCGATTCCCTGCAAAACCACCAATCGTATCAAGTGACATGATATCATATGGCTCCTTTGCTGGGCCTAATTGTGATAAGAGACCAATTTCTCGGCATCGTCTGGATTTGTTCTTGTTACAAGTATCACAATTCTTGCAAAAATCTCTTATAAGGGAGTCCATGTGTCGGAAATAATAAAAAGAACGAATTTTGGCTGCTATGTGACCTACTCCAATGTGACCGTAGTATGTATGGACATTCTTGATTAATGTTAACCCAAAATCTTTGGACACAAAAATACGTTCTTTTCCTCGTATCTTTTTATAAAAAATTTCATTTTTTTTATATGTTTCTTTGTCAGTAATGAGTTCACTGGAATTGTCTTCTTGATCCCGTTTTATATCATCAATTGCGACAAAATTAACAATTTGAAGCACTTCGTCTTCATTTTCAAAGCACTCCAGAACCGGATTTCGTGAGAGGGCATATGCTTCCTGATTTGCCTTCCCTGGAGCATAGCGTATGGTAAAATCATATTGAGACAGGTAATATACCAAGTCTCCTAGCTCTTCATCAGTTCTAGCTTTTATTTTAAGGTTTTCTAATGGCTTGTGGTCGGAAATTACTTGGAACTTTTGCCCTAACAACCAATGCTGCCAATAACGTATTGCCTCTTTTATTGCTAAACACTAAAAATAAGGTATATTGCCTTCATTTTCGCCTGTGTTGGGGAGAGTTTCTTCGAGAAGTATGCTACGGGGTGTAGCTCCCCATTATCGTGAACTTGCTTTAAAACTGCTCCAACACCCAGAGTACTAGCGTCTGTAAACAGGAAGGTTTCTCTTTTTGGATCAAAAATTGATAAAATTGGACTTTGGCATAAATAATCTTTTATTTTGCTGAATGTCGTATCACATTCAGGCGTCCATAGAAACTGTATATTATTTCGCAGAAGGTTATGAAGGGGTTCTAGTAGTCTCGTATAGTCTGGGATGTACTTATGGTAGAAATTAATTTTCCCTAAGAACTGACGAATATTTTTTTTATTTTGTGGTTTAGGAAAATTCTTAATTGATTTCAGGTTGTCCTGATGAGGACTGTCTGTGTTATAACTGATTATATGGCCTAAGTATTGTACTGTTATAACTGATTATATGGCCTAAGTATTGTACTGATGACTGTGCAAAATTACATTTGGATAATTTTAATCGGAATCCCTCCTCTTGAATCGCTTGTAGCAATTTGTGGATATGTTTAAGGTGTTCGTCAAAATTTTCAGAGAATACCAAAATATCATCGATGTAATTAGTACAAAAATCCTGAAGACGATGCTGTCGAATTATCGTAGCCAGAGCACGTTGAAAAACTGCTGGTGAAATTTTCAATCCGAAAGGTAGTCTCTTCCATTGATAATGTCCAGTTTGAGTAACAAAAGCAGTCTTATGGCGATCCTGGTAAACCCATTTGTGATCATGGTAAACTAAATTCCTAAACTTGATTATGTAAAATTGTTATTTTAGACTGAATAAATAATTATATTTGGAAGTAAGATTTTTCTTTTTAGTCATTCATGTATTAGGTTTTTAGTATAGCAATAGTAACTTAACCATTTCATTTATTAGTAAAGGAGTGTACCAATTGAATAGTAGTTTGTCTGCACTATAAGGATGCAGCTTATGTGTATCATAGAAATCCCATTAACTAAGGATAGAACAAGAAGTAGGTATGTGAGTTTGTGTGAAACAAAACACCTTCTCCAAATCTGGATTATGAGTTTGTATTCTAACTTATAATTGAAATAGTATGTACCAAACTTTTTTGATATAGTAGGATATAAAGAAATTGAAGAAGTGATAAAGGAATGGAAACTGCAGGAAGGAAAAGCCGTAGGCAATTTAATTTCAGCAGGTTATGGCCTCCTACCACGTTTCTTACGCAAATATTCCGATTTGTATTTCATATATATATCTGAGATTATATCCGTCATTCCATTCTTATTTTTTCTTCGTTCTTTAGTTCTGGATGTTCACTCATCTTTGTAGGTGTTTACTAAAACTGTATATGGAAACAGCATCATAAAAGTTTCACACACACTGCATCCGATGATAGTATCTGATGTCTAATGAAACATAATTCTTTATAATATTCACATCATTCAAATAGTAAAATCTGTAAACGTTCTTCCACAACATATCCCTAAACATAATTTAATTGGTGATTATGCCAGAATTATTAAAATAATTCATATTTTTAATTGACTTTTATAATTAAATAAAAACATAAGGCCCATAGGGTGGAAGTAAAAATAAAAAATACATAAATAAATTCAATTTTTAACATTTATCAAAATTTTTCTTGTCATTGTACCCAAATATTTGTTGCATTATTTATTCATTTATACTATTATCAGTATTATGACAACAAAAATGTTATAAAAAAATGCAGAATAAAAGCAAGTAAAATGCATGTGATAAAAATAAAATAACGTAATCTATGTACGAATGCAGGAGTGGGGATGGGGGGCGTTAGTGAGTGGTCATCTCATCCTTCGGACGCCCTTATCTGGATGCTCCCTAGAGATAGTGGATTAAGAAATACAGCTTCATTAGAAGCTGATATAGAATTTTTTTTTGAAGCTAGGCAGTAAAAAAGAGTGGAGCCCATCCGCTCTAATGGGCATCAAGGAATATGCCATTAAATGGTACGTGGTCTAACACTCTCAAATGGACGGGTCTAAGACTCTCGAGAAGACTGGGACGGGTGGATTGTTCTAAGGACCAAGCACTCAGAATCCTTGGGTGAATTTCCCAGCAAATTTCATGTGGTGATATACTCAATTGGAAAATGCGTTCAATTCAAGCTTGATATAGGATATAGGAATCAGGAGATTGTAATCCTTTCCAATATCCAGGAAGCCATTACAGTATTGAGCGCTCTTATCATCAGCTCTAAAATGGTTTGGGAATGCCTAAGTAAACTTAATGACCTAGGTAGGAGGAATAAAGTCATCCTCTGGTGGGTCAGCGATCAATTTTTCATGGAAGAACCTAGGAGGTAAAGGCAAAGGCTGCTTTTACCTCTCAACTCTTGAATTCCCTCCTCGGACCAAGCAGGCCAAGATCTGCTTGGAAAATTATAAGCCTTAGTAAGAGCAAACTCCGCGTTCTTATGGATTTCAATAGACCGCGCACAATAGATCGTAAAGGTTGCAGTGCAACGGCGCTCCTCCAAAAAAAAAAAGTGCAAATGCACATCGCTATTGTTGGACCACATTTTTTATAAATACGTTAATTTAAATATGTTTGCCATTATATCTTATTTTTCTCATGCTTAATAAATTATTAAATTTGTGGTCTAGGAATATTTTATTTGATATTTTTCTGTCGTTCCTCGTCTTAGATTTGTCGTTCGTAATAACTCTTTTGTCGGGCTGACAAATGGCACCCCATTTTAATTGCTATTTTTTGTGTAATCATGACTGTGACTAAACAAAAATGTATTCCTTTATTGGTACTTAATCTTCTTTACATATCTTAAATATAAATAATAAATGATAATTAAGTTAAGAAAAAAAAAAGTAGGAAAATTATCGAGTTAAAATTATTTCAAATCAGCTTTATTCGACCCAAGGATTGGCAATCTAGGTTTAATACTTACTAACCAGTTACAGATTTTCCACCATCGACAGAGTCTTTTGGTTTATAATGTTTGTGTAGTAGAGAATTTTTTTTTTTTTTTTTTTATCTAATTTTCCATGTTTCTACTTGTTCAGTGTGACGCAAACTATACTAGATTTAGATTTAGATTGTTGTAGGGGATTATTGCACTGCGACCTGAAAGATCTATTGTGCCCCCCGGAGCTATAGCCAATGCATAGCCGTCTTCCAAGCAGCATTCTCTAAGCTAAAGACAACACTGCTCATCACCGGACAGTGAGTTGTAGAGGCTTCTACGAGTCTGTAAAGGCAGCATGCTGGATTCGAGCCCGGGACCTCGGCGTTGCTAGTCCAGCGCGCTACCACTGAACTTATCCCTTCCTTCTCCTTGGCTTTCGCCAATTAACTAGGGACGGAGATTCTAGTTTGTGTACTGTCTTTGTCCTTGTGTGTGAAGTGTAGCGTGTATGTAGCTTAACCATATTGTGTACTGTTGGGATGAAGTGCACGGAGTACTGAGCTTTGGTAACCCGTGGGGTTGCTATTCTCCAAGTAACTGGATGCAACAGATACCCATTGCGGACAAAACTATACTAAATCGTGTACGCTACGACTGGTGCAAGTTCAGCTAGTGCTAATCAAGTTCTAACAAAGGAACAAAAGTTTGGATAATCCGTATCTTATAACAATTCAAAAACAATAATACTCAACTGAATAAAACGATGGGTTCTTTGTTTTTATTGATAATTAATTTTACAGTAACAATTAGTGCTAATTAATTTTTTTTAATAAATTAAAGAGAAAAATCCATAATGGACAAATTGCATCAATGAGTTTATTACAATCATTAAAAAATTAACAAATAATTTATTAAAGAACCTTTTTTACATAAATAATATATATTATAATTTTAGAATAACATTTTTAACATATTAAACTTTTATTCTTCAACAATTACAGACATTTCATGTCCATGGCATAATCTTTTTGTACACGCAAAACCCATAGCAGTGCAATAACAGATATTACAGTCCAGTTTAACAGTTGTACCAATTTCACAATCTGAAAATATTTTATAATAATTATTATACAATAAATACAATTGTAATCTATCTAATCAGTGTTCAGGGATCTAATTTAATCACTTTGCACCTCATTTCACTATAAGGCTATCTAGCTCAATCCCTTAGAGGTGGCAAATGCATTTCTACCTAAGTCAAGCTAAACTAGAAAGCACATCTGGGTACTGTAAGGAGAAATTAAAGAAAATAGGGGCTAGTCCAGCCGCCTGTAATAAAGGGTGTCCGACCATTCACTATCTCTCTCTCTTATTTAAGTCCACGTCCAGCCATTATCTTTCAACGTATTTCATATTCACACCGTCACTCTGCCAGTTAATCTGTCAATCTCTTCTCACACTATTATTATTTGCATTTAATACAAACAATATTCAGTTAGTCTAACTTTATTCAACCTAAGTTTTTCTGCCGATCAACCCGAAATATGTCCACTACCAAGTTCATGAGTGAAACTAACTTGCGACCATCTCCTAAACTCTCCATAGATAACAAATATAACCAAAATGTACATTATATCTATTAAATTATGACAGTCTCTTTGGTTCAAAAGAATTCAAACAAAGAAGAAATTTTAATTAAAATCGAACTTACTTTTTTCTAATTCCTGTAATGATACTTCGGATTCTTCTTCCTCTGCTGAAAAGTAATAATATACACAAACAAATCAATAATATAGATATCATGAAAATCAGCAAATTTCTTATTAAAAAAATAAATCTGACGAGAAATACTCACAAAACTTTTTCTTACTGTAATTCATTGTCTTTAATATTATAATTTTTAGTATTGTAATATTGTTGTCTTTAATATAATAGTACTTGACCTTTTTTTTTTATTTCAAAAAGTTAATATAGCAGCAAGTTTGTCTTGCAATTTTAATAATTATGCCACTTACTGAACCTGACGCATACACGCTGAGTTGGGGTAGTAAGTCGATGTAGTGTGTGTTGTCAGAAACATTAATATTATTAACGTCCTTGGGGGAGGCAGGGAGTCCAAACAATATGGTATCTGAAAGCCCCATTAGGCCCATATAACTACACCAAAGAAAAGGAAAAAAAACAAACCTAATGCAGTCCAAGGTATAATCCATCTTAAGATTCACCGCAGTCCCAATAAATCGGAATATAACTTTAAAGGAAAATAACCTAAGCTCTTCCACAGACAAGCTGTTCTGACCAACAGTCCTGAACCTAATTTCCACAACAATCCATGCAACAACCCTGTGATAAGATGGATTGGTGTTTCTTCCTCTACAAAGGATAGATGGCATGTGGGCTCCATTACGTAGAGAAGAGAAATGTTAAAAGTGTAACCAGTAGAAAGTTCACTATAATTATTACGGCCAAGTTTCCTCAGAATCCATCAAATAGCTTTCTTGTAAAAAAAAAAAAAAATTCCATCGGAAGTTATATCATGCTATATCATGTTTATAGAAGCCAGCTGATTTTTCTATTGAGAAAATTGTGGAAAATTTTCAAAAAAGAGAGAACAAAAAATAACCATTCGTAAAATTTATACTTTTGGTCATTCGATTTTTTTTTCGATTTCATTTCAGTCATTAAATTTATATAAAGAAGAACCATCAAATATTTTGTAATGGCAATTTAGAGGGAGCCTTTCCCAGAATTTTCTATTACCTCCAACGTCTGCACTAGCAATGGCTCCATTCGGGCTCCCGCGCGGACTTTTTTACGCTCACACTTCCTCGTCAATAGTAGTATGTAATAAGGTATATAATTAACAACTTTACAGTTTAAAAAAACTACAATAATAATAATAATTAATACATAGCTTAATGACAAAATTAATACATAGATTAATGACAAAATTAAGGTAAATGACCTTTGTCATTTACGGTAGAATACATGCACGAAGCTGTACCGCCATCCATATTTTCAGGGCTAGTTGTAATATGGGTGAAACGTTGATTAGTGACAAACCACTGACGTGGTCTGAACCTCTAAACCTATTATAATGGAGTTGTTGAGGAGAGAAATTAGGTTTGACTAAATGAAAGAGATATGCTGACAATAATACAATATAGCTAAGTTTACACTAACTGCACTGGACTTTATAATGAAAATGATAGAATGAATGGCGAGGATAGAGATATGACACGATGCGATATATGGTTGTAACTGATAGATTCCCATTGGCTTATATACACAGGTTCTCCCACTCTAGCCTGCCTAAGCCAGAGAGTAGTCTCTGTTAACCAAAGAGAGCCTCTCTTCTCTCTGCTGTGGTTGCATTATCTTTACGGTACTACTAAACCCTTTTCTTCAAGAGATTTTGCCGCGGATGCCGCTAAGATCACATTAATTCTAACTGACAATATTTATTTAATTTTGAACTTTACAAAACTTTTAGATTTCCTTTTTAAATTAAACTTTATCCTGGTAGAGAGGTGGGGGAAAACATAATGAGATTTATTTTACAATTATCAATGTCTGTCCATTAAAAATATTGAAATTTTGCGACCGGGATGATAGGGTTTGCACAAATAACACTCCTTACCTTGATCTCGTTTTGGTCTGTACTGATGGGAACTACACGGCATCAAAGTGCATCCCACTTGGCACCCGAGAGGTGTTGTGTTAGATTTGCAAGAAATCATAAGTTAAAGGCAAATAATAAAATTCACTAGAAAAAATTAACGCGTCAACATTTATTAGTTATTAGTAACCGTAGTTTACTCTGTGCGACGCCATCTTCTGGGCAGTGGTTTTTTTTTGGTTACAGACTACATTGCCCATTACCGGACAGTGAGCAGTACATGTTCTAAGGCCAGCGCTGGAGTTGAAAACGGGATCTCTCATTTCATGTTATTATAAAACATGCCCATGAATAACAAAAGATGTTATGTTTTACACTTGTCCAAAATAATTGTACGAGAAATATTGAAATTTTGCGACCGGGATGATAGGGTTTTCACAAATACCTCTCCTTACCTTCATCTCGTTTTGGTCTGTTCAGATGGGAAGTACTACACGCCATCAAAGTGCATCCCACTTGGCCATTATCTGTACAGAAACAAGTGTTGCAATCTTCCATCCAGGTGGTACCTGGGGTGCACGTTCTTTCTGTGAACATTGAAGCAAAGCTATTTTTCTTTTTAGTCCGAAAATTGAACCTAAATGTATATAATGCTTTGCTCGCATATCAGTTTAAAATTTATTTCGAATTATTTATGAATTCATATTATGAATGCGCTTTCCACTCTTTTTTCTGTCGGCTGCGTCTCGAGGATATTGCCGTTCACATGCCATTTTGGGTACGTGAAAATCTACCATTAAATTCAAGAACTAATTCTTGTTGAACAATAGTTCCTGGGATGCACAAAGCTCGGTTGCTAAGCTCAGCATCACAACTAGGAATACGTGATTGGAGAAACCAATCAGCGCTGGTACTCCCTAGGATAAACTTGTGGGTTGGGGAGCAAGGAGGTCACGTGGCCAACGACATCTTAAATGACGTGGAGGATTGTCAGAGTGGAAAGGTATAGAGAGTGATTTGGCAACATTATTTAGGCTTTGTATCATGTTTATAAAAACCAGGTGTCATTAAAAAGAAAATCCCTAAATAAAAAAGTCGAATATTCACACTTTTCCAACCTCTGATTTTCTTCAAACACTGAAACACTGAATTTTCTTCTAACATTTTATATAATTATTATTAAGATCGTAGAGGTAGAATATCGATCAAATATCCTGAAGTGGCAATTTAGAAGAAAACCTAACGCCAGCCTTCCGCAGTAACTCACAGAGGAATTTTTCCTAGAAGAATCTTTCGACTAAAAGCAGTAGCACTCCATGTACCCAGGGATAAGAGGTTTTACAAGAACTTTCGGGTAATGTGGTACTTACTACCGGTTGAAAAATTTTGATACTAAACTTCTAGTGGATCCCATGTGGATTCTCAAACAATGTTGAAATCAATGTTGAACTTCTTGCGGGTTTTCGATTCAAAAATTTATTTTTCGGGCTGGCCAAAATCATCTAGAGCAAATCGAGACCATTTTTGTGACTTTCAACAGAATTTCCAAATCATTGGATTTTCATTAAACTTTTAAGTAATTCTGTATGTGACAGCCTTTTTGTCCAAGACAAGTCTAGTTATAACGTGCCTTGATTTTTTTTGATGAATTTCATTATTTATGTTTAACTTATGATTAGTTTCTAATCTATGACAATATCTCTCCCCCCCCCCCTGGATTGTTGATCTTATACATAGCACCATTTTAGTTTCTAAATCTCTACCTAAATAAGCGGAAGTCTAACTTTAATCAGTTTCCTTGATTTGACTGGACGAGACTTGTTGTCCAAGGCTATATATTATATTTTTTTTAATGTTCGGCCCCACTATCTCCTAAGCTCTTATAATTGTTGAAATTAAATATACTGGCAAGTATTTTCATGATAACAATGACGGAAGTAATCTGGGAATATTTTGTTTTTAGTCTTCACATTTTAACAATTAATGTGAACCAAATAAAAAAATGGCTCTGAAATAGTAGGAAACATCTTGTTTCTTGTGGAAGTAGCCTGGACAATATTTATATATAAAGTTAAAGAAATTCTACTCTTAAATATTATAAAACATCTCAACTACTATGAAATTTACTTAACAAAACAAGTCACGCCAATAAAAAAGGCAACAGATTAAAGTTAGACTTCCGCTTATTTAGCCAGAAATTTAGAAAATAAAATGGTGCTAATTATAAGATCAATCATCCAAGAGGTGTTGTCATAGATTAGCAAGAAATCATAATTAAAGACAAATAGTAAAATTCATTAGAATAAATGAACGCATGTCAATATTATTGGTTATTAGTAACCGCAGCTTACTGAGTGCGGCGCCATCTTCTGGGCAGTGTTTTTCCTTTTAGGTTATAGACTACATTGCCCATCACCGGACAGTGAGCAGTACTTGTTGTAAGGCCAGCGCTGGAGTTGAAAATGGGACATGTCATTTCATGTTATTGTAAAACATGCCCATGAATACCAAAAGATGTTTTACACTTGTCCAAAATAATTGTACGATAAATATGGAAATTTTGCGACCGGGATAATAGGGTTTTCACAAATAACACGCCTTCCCTTGATCTCGTTTTGGTCTGTACTGATGGGAACTACACGCCATCAAAGTGCATCCCACTTGGCCATTATCTGTACAGAAACAAGTGTTGCAATCTTGCTTCCAGGTGGTACCTGGGGTGCACTTTCTTTCTGTGAACATTGAAGCATTGATATTTTTCATTTTAGTCAGAACATTTAATCAAAATGTACATAATGCTTTGCTCGCATATCACTTAGGGTTTTCACAAATAACACGCCTTACCTTGATCTCGTTTTGGTCTGTTCAGATGGGAACTACTACAGGCCATCAAAGTGCATCCCGCTTGGCCATTATCTGTACAGAAACACCTGTTGCAATCTTCCTTCCAGGTGGTACCTGGGGTGCACGTTCTTTCTGTGAACATTGAAGCATTGATATTTTTCTTTTTAGTCAGAACAGTTAATCAAAATATATATAATTCTTTGCTCGCATATCAGTTTAATATTTATTTCGAATTATTTATGAATTGATATTATGAATGAAATGTGCTTTCCACTCTTTTTTTTGTCGGCTGCCTACACGAGGATATTGCGTTCACTTGCCTTTTGGTACGTGAAAGTCTAATAGTGTTAATTGTAAGATCAACAACTCACGAGCAGAATTAAATATGGAAGTAAATTAAAGTATGAACTTCTAGGATTTAGTGGAAAAGCTCCAATCTATTATAACGAATTTTTGTCTCCCTATAGTTGTCTTGTTCTCACACGTTGGTCTAGTGGCTAGCGCACTCGCCTTTCGTGCCAGAATTCAGGGTTCAATTCCCGTGAAGGCAAAGTGTGTGTTGACCAGCATCGTGATAAAAAGTAGGGAGCTACAGTTAGTCGAGCCCTAAGTAGTGAAGGCCGGCTCTAAACGGCGTGAGAACTGCTGCGTGCTTGCCACCACCCCTGCCCATTCAAATCGCCGTCTGGCAAACCTTGGACCTTTATGGGCTGCTGCGCCATAGGTATTTTTTGCCTCGTATCTTTTTGTGTACAACTAGATCGCGGGGTGTTTTACTGATATGAAGTTCTAGAACTTGAGATTTTTTTGAATATGAATCAATAGTCAATGATGTTATCCTGGTTAAAAGAATTCTTGCTAACATGTTTCTCAGGTATTTGAAGAGATTGGATTGCACCATAATTATAACATTACTAAAATCAATCCGCTTAGTGAAGAGTAATATTTTCGACTTAAATAACTACTGATATGGAATTTCTATAACAACAATCACCTTACAAAATTAGGAAGTTAAATAGTGTGAATATGTGTTAAGAAGAACATGAGTACATACAAAAATGATTGATTGAGCAGGATGGTGGTTTATGACGGTATTTTTCAAGATGATTTAAAAAAACCCAATGGTATTACATTATAACAAAACGGTGTTAAACCTAATGCTTGGTATGCTCATTCGTATTAGAATCCATTGGGCTTCACATAAATAATTTTAACTTCAAAATGTCAAGACGGGTACCAGCGAGTGGGTGTTGCAGAATTAACCCATTTAGTATGAATAAAAGACTTTGAAATTTTTCCTTGTATTTCGCTGGAGATCTCTACAACTATAGAAAGATGTAAATAATGATTAAAACGAATTGCGCAACCAAGGAAACAAAGGCTTTTTTAAATGATCATCCAGATTTATTGCACCCAGGCCATGTTGCAATTAATATTTCGCCCGACAATAGAAGATTAGGAGGAAATCATAACATCATAGATCTCTCCCAGAACTGAACATAAAACTCATTTTTACAAGAAATTATTAAAAAAAAGGAAATCTGGGGTCATTCACACGGCTTTCACAGAAAGTAATAAATTTAATTGACATTTTTTATATTTTATTTTGTGATTACAAACGTTAGTATGGCTTGCAATAAAAAAGTTAGTATAGCTTACACATGTATATCTGAGTCTGATTTATGTGGTTGGACCCTCTCTCTTAACAAACAAACATCGTACCGGCTTGAACATTTTTTTTTCAAATAAAAGTAATTGGTTTTATTTAGCAGTCAACTTCAAAGTTTAATGAAAATCAATGTAACATTTGTCCAAAAAAATTAAGTATATCCAGAAAACTCAAAAATCAATTCTGTAAAGTGGCAATTCTCATTATCCGATTGTCTCGAACTTTGAAATTCTAGCAATGTATCTTTTTATTATATATGAGGTATGGCTATTAAATAACGAGACTGACGCTGTGAAACATTTTATTTTGATTTCATACATATTTACTTATTATGACCTTCAGTATACACCCCTCCTAACCCAACAACGCTACAATGCCGCTGCTTGAAACAGTGCTGGAAGTCTTCTTCTGTCAGCTTCTTCAGGACGCGTGCCGCTTTCTCTTTCACAGCATCAGCAGACTCAAATTTTGTTCCTTTTAATGCAGATTTCACCTTAGCAAACAGATAGAAGTCGCACGGTGCAAGATCCGGCGAATAAGGCGGATGGTCTAACACTGGGATGCTGTACTTGGCTAGAAACCTCTTGACAGACAATGCTGAATAAGCGGGCGCATTGTCTTGGTGGAGAACCCATGACATGTCATTCCACAATTCGGGTCGTTTTTTCCCTATTCTTTCACGGAGTTCAGCAAGAACGTGAAGGTAGTAATGTTGATTAATACTTTGACCTTCAGGAACCCAGTGAAGGTAAACAATCCCATGAATATCGAAAAAACAATCATCATTACTTTGAATTTTGATGTGCTCATTCGAGCTTTTTTGGCTTTCGGTGAAGTTGGGCTCTTCCAGTGCATGGATTGGCGCTTCGTTTCAGGACCATAAGTAAAAAACCGCGATTCGTCAGATAATTGAAGACAGATAATTGAAACATAAATTGTACTGAAGTGGTTGTTTAGAGGAATGCTTAACTTTACCGGTTCCTGAGCACCCCCCCAAAAAAAAGCTCGGAAAATATTTCAAGGTTTACGAACAAAATTTACGCAGGTGGTACTCTTATTGGATCTGAACCTTCCTGCGGTGTTGTAAAATGCCATATTATTATCGTGTATGCACGATAGATCGCAGGAATGGTGGGTTGAAGCTACAGCTCATAAGTAGACGAAAAAGTTAATTGGTAGCTATTCGCACAGGCTTACTGCAGAGCTACTCCATGAAGGCAGTGCGGTCATACGGATGACTGAAGGTCTCCTGACCAGCCACTGTTGTTGACTCAACAAGCATATGCATCGCATGAGCCTGTCAGTGAATAGCCTGTATAGATTTTGTAAAGAAAAAGAGGAAACAACACTGAAGTAATGTGTCAGCTTGAGGGGCATATATGGCATTTATATGACATTTCTTCAATCAAGCCTCATCAATTAAACAGACAGGACTATGTCGGGGAATAATCTAACTTATTGTTGCCACAATAGACCCATAGGAGTCGCGGCGGCGTAAGCTCAATAGCCAAACCTCACAGAATATAAGCTAGGTCTCCAGATTGAGACCACGTTAGTGGTTTATTTAAAACCGACGTTTCGCCCATATTACAATAGGCTTCTTCTGGGTAATAAAATAAAAACAACAACGGCAAAAAAGTAGGATGGGTAGTGGTGGAACAGTCAGTGGAGGAGTGGGCTTAGCTTCTACCTTGATTTTGTAAATGAATATGCTTATGGGCGTGGCATTATTGCTCACCCATGCTGTTTGATACACCCATGTCTGGTGACGAAGTCATTGATTTCCTTTCCTTCCGTTGCTAAAGTTGCAGCCTTATTTTGTTCTGGAAAACCGTTAATTATTTTTTCCTTTCTTTTTTTTCTCTGCTTTCTCTGCAATAGAAGTAGCCACGTTTTGCTTAGACTGAGTCCATCAGCTCTATTTAAACAGTTCTCCTATTTGGCCAATTTCTATTGGCACCCTAAGATAGGTTCGTAATAACGTAATTAATACTCCGCTGTCTGTTCTACACTAGCCACCTGTTTTTCTTTTGCCAGTGTCCTTTGAGCAATAGAAGCGACACTACTCTAAAGAAGCCTATTGTAATATGCGCGAAACTTCGGATTATAACTAGCCACTAATGAGGACTCAATCCAAAGACCTGAGTGTTTTGCATGACAATATCCCCGGATACCTAACAGATTATTTTTGTCATATATATAGTATAGAAAAATTTAAACGGAATGCTAAATTTGAGTGCCATATTTTGCTCACACATCATCGCTAAAAAGCATTTTTTTTTTTTTATTACCAAGGCATGCATTTTCTTTGAATATTCAACCTGGAAATCAAAACTTCAAATTTGATTATAAATCAAATTTGATCGTAATATTACCTCTCTATTAATGTAAGAGAAAATAAAAGTGAGAAGATCATGTTTTGTTGAGTCGTAAATTATGTTTCTGGTGTTCGTTACGACCGCTGTATTCAATGTTGTAAGTTGGATGTTGAAGTTCGGTCATACAAAAGAACTCTTCCAAGTGTTGGTAATGGTATTCACAGGTTAAACTACAGTTTGGAAATAATTCTCACTCAAAATTTTTACCCTGAAGAAGGCAATAAATTTGCCAAAATGTCGGTAGAAATTTAAAAAGAGTTCTTTTGTATGACCGAAACTCAATATCCAATTTACAACTTAGTAAATTATACTTAGTTTACAAGAAATACATTAAACAGAATTTACCCGCGGAATTGTCTACAGGGTGTCCCATGGTGTATGGATAAGGGCTTTTTCTCGGAAACTAAGATAGCTAGAAAAAAAACTAAAAAAATACGTGTCTCCGTAGTTTTTTTTGTTAGAAAACCAAATTTAATTTGCGAATTTGTTTTGGTGCTTCCAGAAGCAAGACACAGGCACTAACTTCATTTTTTTCAAATGGGGAGGTGTGGTTTTTATTTAAGAAATAGATTCCTCTTTAATAAATTTACACGAACGGTTTTTTTTTCTGTGAGTGATTTTTTACAAGTAATGAATGAAAACATGATTCTTATAAGAAATTTCAAAATGAGATTATAACTGTTTTTTGATTGAATAAGAAGAAAAGTACTATTTTATTATAAATTTTACTCTTCATTAATTACAGATCTTGCTGGAACTGGCCCCCACCATTAGAGATGCATACACATGCTTTTTCCTGCCAATTGTACCTTACGACCAAAGAAATACATCTCTAATGGTGAAGTTTCATCTCTAGCTATCTTAGTTTCCGAGAAAAAGTCGTTATCCATATACCCTGTATATATGTCATGTTATTTCAAGAAATTTGTAAAAATTTATCATTTCTATGTAAAATAGAAAATGAGGTCAGCCAGAAATAAATAAAACAATTTTTACAATCATGAGATTATTGAATTAATTGTAATTATAGTTAATTATATGGGATAGTTTTACATTTAAAAATTCTAATCAAATTCATTTTTTTTTTTTTAGGTAAGTGTCTACATTCTTCAGAAACTATGAAGTGTTATTTCCTTATCCAAATAAAGTGAGAAAAGAAAGTAAGGTAATAAATACTTTTAACTAAATAATATATAAATATAATATAAGAACCTGTGGTCTGTCTTCGTTTTCTCAGTTTATTGGAAATCCAATTCTTCTGACAATCATATTCAGTGCAATGTTCATGTCCAAATCCAAGACAAACACATGCATTGCAATCTTTAAACCGTACCTCACCTAAATAACACAATCTTTTACCCCCTGAAACCAAAGAGAAACTAAGTCGCAAAAATTATATATATATGTATAGAAAAATGATGCCAGTGATATAGGAAGGGAAACTAATATTTTGTTTGGTATTAATATTCCATCTAGTTTGTAAAAAAAAATAAATAAATAAATAAACAAATAGATTATTCAGCCTGAGAATATTTGAAAATAAACTCGGCCTGGATTTCAACTATGGCTTATTACAATTTTAATGAATGAAATTGAAATTTTCCTTGTCTATTGTTTTTACAGATAAATGCCTGTCAATCTGTAGTGAAGGAAATTTAACGTTTCAAATTTCAACTTTTTGAAAGAGTTTAGTTTATTTATTTATTTATTTATTTTAAAATAAATTCTGGTTTGACACATTCACACGACTTTTTTTTTTTACTTTCACTTACTCCTTCTAGTAAGAGGAAGTATTATATCGTGACAAATTTTAGACTTCGAGTTTTCACAGGAAGTATCCGTTTTATGATCACCTGAGTCGAAAAAAGTGGTTATTACCAAATGGTCTGTGCATGCTGTGTATGTATGTGAACAACACAGCTCTAAAACAAAAAAAAATCGCAAAAAATTCAAACTTTATATTCGATTTGAGTATCACACCATGATCCAACAGTACGTTATTTTGTCAAAATTCCTCAACCGGAAGTACCACTTTACCGGATGTTCTTTTTTTCTCACTTTTTCGCAATTTTCTCGAAAATGGCTCCAACGATTTTCTTTAAACTTAGTATATCAACTACACATGCAATGATCTACAATTTTAAATTGAAAAAATTGTTGTGATGTTTGGTTCCGCAGAGCTGGAAAGTGTCAGAGACATTTTCCGTAGTAGGCCTGCTTCATTTTGTGGTCATGTGAAGTGTATAAACTATATTTGCTCTGTACAAGTCTGTGTTATCCAGACTGTCTGACAAAACGCAACCTGAAGATGGGCGAACGCCCGGAACCGGTTGATGACCACAAAATGAAGCAGGCTTCCACGGCGAATGTCTCTGATGAAAAAATTTCTCGGGCAAAATTCATTTAAGAGCACTTTTGGGATTAGGTAGTCCTCTAAAGTGTTATTTCAGTTTATTAAACAATTCTATCATTTATATTATATTAATTAGAATTAAATATGTTGTTGAAATTCCGAGTTTGAAAAAAAAATCAGAAGACAGGAAGTGCATTTTTTTGTCTAAAAAGCATTTTTCCATGTTCTGATATTTTCTCAAAAAACGGCTTCAACGATTTTCTTTAAACTAATTATGTGAACTACACATATAAAGATCTACAACATTTATTTGAAACATTTCTCCAGGTAAACTCATTTAAGAGGGCTTTTGGCGTAAGGGTAGGGTTATGTTTGCCTCTAAAGTGCTATCTTAGTTGATTATACAATTCTACCATCTAGACAAAATTAATTAGTAATAAATAGATTACCAAAATTCCTAATTTCAAGAAAAAATTAGTAAACCGGATATGTGTTTTTATTGAACAGTTTTATTTCAGTTTTTTTGACATTCTCCTATAAAAACACCGACGAATTTCATTAAAATTTGGTACGAATTTAACGTATTCAGTCTGGGATGATTCCTGAGAATTATCTCCGATGCTACACGGACGGCTCCAGAATGGATGGTAGGTCTGGGGCTGCCGTCTATTTTGGTGCTGTGGGCCACCGTTTTCCAGGCTAAAGTTTATGCAATTCTTTGCTGTATTTTGGATAAGAGGGTGCGTAACATTAATTTAAAAGGTGTTTGTATCTGCTCGGACAGCCAGGCTGCATTGAAGGCGCTTAGCTCATGTGTCTTCACTTCCAGATTGGTGTTGGAATGTTCTAAAAGACTGGAAAATCTTTCTTCATTGAAGGATGTGCTTCTGGTCTGGGTTCCAGGTCATATGGGAATCTTTGGGAATGATGAAGTGGATAAATTTGTCAAATTAGGCACCTCTCTCCCTTTCATTGGTCCAGAGACCGCTGTTGGTGTGTCTTCTGGTACATGTTTGTCAGGTTTTATGGATGAGTGCAGTGGGTTGTCGGAGAAGCTCATTGGGGTTCCGGACGGAGCTTTGAGTAGCGGGATCCGATGTCTTTCACGGACCTCTCTCAGGCATCTGGTTGGCTTCCTCACTGGGCATTGTAGCTTAAGGAGACATCTCTATACAATGGGACTCATGCCTGACCCCTTTTGTAGAGTTTGTGAGACCGAGGAAGAAACACCCATGCATCTGATGACGGATTGTTTGGGCGGTGAAGAGATTAGGTTTAGGATCTTCGGCCGCAATAGGATATTGGTAGAGGATCTTAAGCTATGTCCTTTTAAGGTTTTGGTCCGATTTCTTCGGTCTGTGGTGAAACTTAGATGGGTAAAACCTGGGCCTGGACTTTTGCTCTAGTCCCAGTAGTTGTTATTCTTTAGGGCTAGCTTATATGGGCCCAGGGAGGCTTTGGATAGCGTAGGGTTTTGCCCTCCCCTTCTTTGAATGGTAATAATAATAATAACATATAAAAATTTGGCAATTACAATTTCAAAAATTTGAGTGAGAGAAAGTTGTGTGGGGATTTTACACCAGATTTTTTTTTTTTTATTACAGTTTACATATCATGATAAAAGTGATAGGTCGGTACATATTACATAGTTCTATATACCAAGTTTCAAATAAACTCGTTGGTTATCTTTATCAAGAAAATAGCAACAGAGTTGTTACCTCTGGTTCCGTGATTTTATCCATAACCTTATTGCCGGATCTCCTGGTAAAACTTAAAAGAAATATCATTTCAAACTTTCTGCGATTTTTCATATTTGAGTTATACTGATTCTTCTCTTAAGGAAAGAATAACATCACTCCCAAAACACTCAAATTAATTTTCCAAGGAAAGTGTTCCAAATAATACTTGTAGCGCTTTATATATATAGTTCATGTACTTAAGTTTAAAGGAAATCGTTGTGTCAATTTGTCAAAATATCGCAAAAAAACTCCTGCAAAGTTCTCCAGCTTCCGGTAGATCGATTTTGTCTAAAAATCTTTATGCTGGGATACACGGGTGTTATTTAAACAGAATAACTAGTTTAAACTTTCTACATTTTTCGTTTTGGACATATGCTAATTAATTTTTATACTTTACTGAGTATAGGGCAATTTCTAAAAAAACAAAGTTTTTTTTGGGGGGGGGGCGACTTAGTAGACCGCAAAACATGTATTTAACATTATATTGATGTAAACTCGATATCAAAAATTTGACACGTTCACAAAACTTTCTATTACCAGAAGTAAGTAAAAAGTAGACATCAACCTATTTTTCAATAATTTTCATTTGTCTATCCGTAACGTTCCATTTCTCAACCATCCATCACCACTGAGTTTGGCCACTTCGGACATATTTTAAAGATAAACAAAAGACAAAAAAAAAAAAAAATTAATAAAAAATAATAATTTACATTTTGTATAAATTAAATCTGGTTGTCCTGGATCACATGGCCAATGAGTGCATACAATCCGGCCTTGCTCGTTGCATATGCATTTATTACAATCTTCACGCCATTTACTTCCAGGTTTACATGTTTCTAATGCATTATCTAAAATTAATAATAATTTAAACATAATATGCTTTTAATTTATTATTTCAAGTTAAAATCTGGGATTTTATGGAATTAAATTGAACATTTTTTTATAACTTATGATTAATTTTATGATCTAAATAATTTGAATAAGAATTAAATTTTATTACCAATTGATCTCTTTTTAGTAACGCATCCTTGACCAATACATCTTTTACTAGATACTTCTAAAACAAATAAAACAAATGTATATTTAATAAAAATAGTTGTGGTGGTTGGTGCCGCGAATCTGAAAAGCATCAGAGATATTTAAGTTAAGATAAGTGTGAAGTCACTTTTACAAGCTCAAGTCCAGTTTTGCCCATTAAAGCGCAAACAATTTGGGCAGCTGAACGAGCGTTGTAAAACAGTTAAATATATATTATTTATATAACTTTATAATTCAAGTATAATAGTAGTAGTGCCTATTTTTTCATGCTGGGTTAACGTTCAATCTACCAAATTAGGTATCGTTGACGGGGGCAGAAGCAACTTCTTTGCTAATAACATTTTTTAAACAAAAATAAAATTTAGCATTTATATGGCGGGACTCGAACTGGAGTCCTACAACTTACAAGTCCATGCTCATAACCACTACACCAACGTCATGCTACTAATTCAAGTATAATATTTTAATATAATACTTATTATAATTTACTTTATTGTAACTAACTTTATTATAATACTTATAATAATTTATATTATAATATGATTATATTATATTCCCACGTTAAATTATATCTAATAGCATAAAAAGCATATAAAGACGAAAAATTATAAAAAATGTAACATAACATATGAAAAACATTAAAAATTAAAGTTTTGCAAAATTATATGTCTCTAATATAAATTTGATTCGAAAAAAAATTGGTTTTAAAATATTACAATAATGTTTAATATTCAAGAACATCTTGTTTATAAAATTATACTATAAAATTAGCTGGTGGGCTAAACATTTTTTTGTTGTTTTTTTTTTTTACAATGCCTCCAAAGCTGCCATTCGACTTCTTGCTGCCCATAGAGTTTAGATAGCCTCTGCCATCTACTGTTCTCCTTCAGTAAAAGAATTTCTAACGTCCTCTAGAGCAGGACACACGTCAAAGTGAAGGCCCGTCACGTTTTCTCCATAGCAGAGGCAGCACGTTGGTGAACTGGCTACCCCTATTCTAGACAGATGATTCATCAGATAATCGTGGCCAGTTGTGAGTCTGAAACATGCCACGGCATCCTTACGTTGGAGGGTGTGTACAACACATTTCCTGGGGTCACTTAGATGCTTCCACAACTTCCCCTCAGCCTGTTCATACTGTTCTTCTCTCACACGACTCTCAATGTTTATCCGGACAATACACTTCACGGAACTATAACTGGAGAGGAACATCTGGTTGTGGTAATCGGGATCCATTTTTTTTGCCAATTTATCTGCTTCTTCATTTCCATGGATTCCACAATGTGCTGGAATCTACTGGAAAGCCAACAGTTTGCCCGAATCCTTAAGATCCAGAATTGAAGGGGTTAAACAAGTCGATATTAATTTTAATAAAAATAAATCAAGTGTACTGTTGTACATTAACTACAAGAAATAAACCGGACACAATAACATGTATATTTTTTTTTTTTTTTTTGGCTCGACATATGATTGAAAAAGTAAAAGAAATGAAATACTCGTACTTTAGGATAATATTTAACAATCAATTTAAATGGGATCCTCTCATTAGAAAATATAACTGGAGTATCATTTATATTAATAAAAGCTCTCTTGCATGAGACAGTGCAGAGATTATTGTTTTGAGAATTATTAAAGCGTATCGCACTATGTCGTATTATGAAATACGATATTGAATATTTGACATGATTATAATATTTCCTCTTACTTGAAGGAGTAATTGAAAGTAAAAATTATTTTAATAGAAAAGAAAAATTAATTATTATAATTATCATGTTTATATGATCTTTGATTGGGTTAAAGCACATATGGGAAAAGAAGGCAGGAGGCAAAAGAGGCACCCACATTGAATAAGATGAAAGTCCAAATTAACAATAATAATAATAATAATAATAATAATAAAAACACGTATAGAAAAAGAAGTTTATATAAATAGGAGCAACTTCTGGCATAATTCGCAAACGGCTCTACAAACACACAAAATATTTTCAAAAAATAAATGATCGAATAATTAATAGCAGCATCACTATAAAAACCACTACTAACTGATAATATCAGGTCATGGGCCAATCAGGCAGTATCTCTACAGTTTCAATATAATAAATTCCCCAAATTGTCCGGTGCTACAAACTCTACAAATTGTGCAAGTTTATCATCTACCTTGTGTTATACGATTCATGGTACAGGTGTAAATTAATATTGCCTGTGGGATGTTAAGGGAAGCCAATGGCCCTTCAAAGAAGATCAGTTAGTTTTAAAAGACTATCTACAAAGACTTTTCTGAATTCACCGACATTCTAAGCACCACAAATAATTATATGATTTTTGTTTGTTACTTTGTTTTGTTTTTGTTGCAATATGTTTGCCATACAATTTAATTTAATAATTATTTGTATTATATCGTTTGTAACGAGAGAACACTTCCGGAGACCGACCGGCAGAGCACTGAGAAGGCTCCGGGCGCAAATGACTATAGATGTTAACGCGCCTTAAATAGAAAAAATAAAAATATCAGAAGGAATAATTAATTACTTGTAATATTTGATATTTTATCCGACGTAGCATGCATATTTATTTTCTTGCTGACAGGTTTCGGATTTCATCCATCGTCAGAGCAAATTCACCGAGTTCGTGTAGAGAGTTCACTTGAACGTATTACTTGTACAAGCTTCTGACTGTCCATAAACTTTGCATCGCCTTTCTTCAAACTTTATCTATTCCTACTAGCACAGTATACTCCTGAAATAACTTATCGCCCCCCCCTAATAAAAATAACTTGATAAGACACTGAGCATACTTTACAATACTATTAAAAATTTAGATATGGAGTATTCTGCAAAACAGTAAACAAATTTATTATACACTATTTATCTAATGTCTAATTATAAACTTACAATAATTCCATTTTTGCCATTAATCACATACATATAGTAACATAACCTTATAACCTCCCCACATAATTATATACAACCAACAAGTGTGAGTAACAAGTAACAGAAACATTACATTGAAGTGAACTCTCTACACGAACTTAGTGAATTTGCTTTGACGATGGATGAAAATCCGAAACCGGTCAGCAAGAAAATAAATATGCATGCTACGTCGGATAAAATACCAGATGTTATCCACATATTCAACATGTAATATTTATTAATGAAACATGTAGATAAATAAACTCTCTCATGGTAGGGGTATTAAAAAAAAAAAAAATCGCAGTTATCTATGCTGCTGAGAATTAATAAGACGGGAGAGATAATTTTGAAGACGTCTTATTTGATAGCCAGATGATTCTACAAGTTTTCACCATGTTAGTTAAAGTGGTTTGGGACTGCTTGTACATTCCTCAAGAAAATTTCTTACCAAGAAAATGTTTTTCTAGTTTTTGGCTAACGAGCCAGCAAAATTGCCCTGCCTGGAAAGTTTCGGAACGGATCTTGCCTCAGTTTTGATATTGCCTCATGAATGTAGCCGACAAAGTATGGGTTTACTTATCTGCTGATTTCAAGAATGGTGACTAGAAATCCCAGGCCAAAATGTGGCGAAAAGTTTATTCATAGTTTATAGCCTAGGTATGCTATAGAACTACTCCTACAAGGCCTTGCTGCCTTTCGGGATGACTGTCGGCCTTCTCACTAGCTACTATGGACATAAGAAACACATGTACTGCATGGTTGTGACAATGGATAGTTTTTGCAGATTGAATTAGAAAGAAAAGGAAACAGCACTGCAAAGTATTGTTTTAATGTGTTTGTGTTGCTTATATGGCTGAGATTCGCGTTTATGGGACTCCAAAGATAGCCATTTGAAACTGATATCTTCAAGCATTACCCAAGAGTCCCTCTTTCCAGACTGCTAAGTCTAATTATACGAAAAGTCTGGAGAAGATGCTCTTATAAATTGTGTAAGCGCCACAATAGAAACATAGGGGTCACCATGGCGTTTATTTGCAAGCCAACCCTCACGCAATCTAATTTAATAAACCGTCTAATTAGTTCAGTAACCGCTCAAAATCAATTTTCTTAATAAAAAAAAAAATCAATAAAATTGATAGGGCAACCACTTGATTCGTTAATATACACATGATTAATGAAAATCGTTAAAGCCCTTTTTGTGGAAATTGCAAAAAACTAAAGACAAAGACTTCTCCACAAACACAAGTCTTAAATTTCCGGTGAAATCTTAATTTCGAAATTTTGGCGATCTTTTTACATACATCCTTTCACGGCAGTAAGAAAAATTAGAAAAAAAAAGGAAGTTTATATATATATATATATATGCTATATATATGGATGGGCATTAAGAATATTACGAATATAAAATAAACCGGAAGAAAAATCTGAAAGCAACAGAACCGACATCGTTATAATCAAGATAAAAATTACTTGCAAATAACATTTCATATTCAGAGGGATTTCGGAATAATAGAATTGAAAAAATGAAAATTATTTTTGAAGAATAGAAAAATAAATAATTTTTCTAATGTGCACTTACATGATTTGTGACACTTTTTTTATTATTATTAAACAGACAAAAATTATTAATAATGAATTTTTTTTTTATAAAAATATATAAAATAAAGTTTACCGGCTAATATAAGCGCCACTTGTAATAATATTAACTGACACTTTATCAACATTTTTCAACAAATATTAAATGTACACTGGAATTATCATTCAAACAGAAGTTTATTATGCCTTAACCTCCAAACGATAACCTCCAAAGATTGTGATAAATCAATGATAAATCTTACAATTTAAAAAAAAAATATATATCATGTTGGATAATTAAAAACACTATTATTATCTTACTGTTATTTAATCAAATTTCTTATTAACGTTCATTTTATCAAATAAATAATAATAAACGAACAAATATATGAAATAAATTAACAAAAAAAAAAAAAAATTAGAACTATAGTAAATATAGAGCTAAGAATTTATCATATATTATTTATAATGAAATTTTGAAGGTTACCGCTGTGATGGATACAAGAAACTTGGAAATAATATTAAATTATAAAAAAATCAGAAATGTGACATTCCATTGCAAAAGGGCTAGCCAGGTATACAAGTCCAGTTACTGGTACGGTCAAGAACAATTATGGCAATTACTACCCCTTCTCCTCGTAAGGGAGGAATTGAAGAAACAAAGAGAAGAGATATTTTAAGGACAGACTTGTGCTAGAAATCAAGGTGAAAGCATCAGACCAGTATCCTATACCAATATCAAGTTATAAGAATTTATTATAAGATTTTATAGTGATTTTCAAAGTACTTAATTTCTCTTAGAGAATATATTTAATTTAATCTACCAGTGTGTTCTTAATTATTCTTATACTTCTATATCTATCTCAACCAATCATACAAGCCCTTATACAAAACCGCTTAAGCCACTACAAACTACAAACACACCAAAACATTACACCGCGCAGAGCACGTTTCTTACCTTGGACTATGCTTAGACGACTAGCGACTAAGATACTGAATAGAATCACCCTCAACCAACGCTTCAGGCTTTTTGATAAACGCTCTTATCTAACACATCTGAACAGAAGACAACATCTCCACTGCTCGCTCCAATTTGAACATACGAACTAGAACTGTACGGCACTACTAAGAGTTTCAACACAATACAGTTCAAACGCTTCAGTCAAAAATCGATTGTCGACGCCCTTTTTACATCTCCAATCGCAATATTCACAACGACTTGAAGATCCCGTTTGTCAATGATCTCACAAAATCCCGATACAACAAATTCCACAGTCACTTCCTATCCATGGTATATCCCTGCATTCAACAGTCACCTATCCCTCCATCTAATTTCTAATGGATACCTAATGTCAGTTATTACTGGATGATTGCCATTCATGACATTGCATGATACAGTTTTTCTTTATATCATATTTACTTGTTGCATTTATTACATACCATACAGTTGTAAATATTCAATAAATAAATAAATAAAATAATGTAAATTTGCATGAATTTAATTTGAGAAATAATACTGTATTTTTAATTTGTCTATCTAGTCCTGTATTGGCGAACCTTATTTTATTAATGAATCAAAAAAAAAATTTTTTTAATCTTTATTTATGTTACAATCAGCGCGATAACGGTATAAGTAACAATTATACCATGCACATAAATACAAAATGAGTGGAGAAGCTACCCAATGGTAACACTCCAAAACTACACAAAATCACTATTGACTCTCTTCACTTGAGAGGAGTTTACGAGGCCATTGTCTTTTAAGACGTCTAGGAGGGTTATTAGGAAGTGTTCAGGAAGTCACTAAAGGAACTAAAGGATCTGTGTGAGTCTGTAGCTTAATATGGAATTTCCTGTAAAGGGTTTGTGAGACTTGAGCAATGAACGGTATATTATGATCAGTGTGTATGGTTCGGTTGGAGACATAAAAAGGGGAGCGTTTATAATGTTACGGAGGATTCTGGATTGTAGGGATTGGAGTCTTTGAAGATTTGAGCGTTTGGTTGAACCCCATAGTTCTATCCCAAAACCAGCCTAGGTAGGCTTTAAACTAGATGTGTAAATTAGTCTTTTGTTGTCTAGGGAGAGTTTAGATTTGTAATCCAATAGTCTTTTAAGTTGTCGAAAGCATCTGTTTAGTTCTTTTCTTTTAGGTCGCGGTCTATTCCAGTTAAGGTCTTCGGTCTAAATAAAGCCGAGCAACGTTGACTACTGGTAAGGGAATTAAGTTGTAGTGGACTGGGTGAAGAGTAATGCGACATAGAGTGAATGTAATGTTTTGGGACTTATTTTCATTAAGTTTAATGACCCATTTTTTAAACCAATTTTCTAGGGAGGAGAGGTGGGTTTGTAGATTTCTATGGGCTGTTACGGGATCATTATTGGATAGCCGTATCATCTGTATAGGTAGGAAGGATGGTATCAGGATGTGTTGGGATGTCTGCAGTGTATACTGAGTAAAGGATAGGACCTAGAATGCTATCTTGCGGCACTCCCGTTTCGATATGATTGAAAGGAGAGAAGGATGATCCGATTTGTACTGAATCAAATTTAAGTTTAAAATATTTTAGCAATGAGTGTGAAGGAATAAATGAAGTTTTTAAACAATAATTCCTTGTTATTTTAACAATAGCCAAACTCAACTAATATTTGTATTAAATATCCCCTTCCCCGAATAACGCCCAAGTATATTATATACATACATATAAAATATAGAGTTCAATTACATTTTTCAGTCATCCGGAATTTTATAGTGATAATTATTTTAAAATATCATGAGAAATGTAATTTTGTTGATCTTAATTTAACACAACCAGCTTTTCCAATGTTATTTCTGTTCACATAATAATTATGTGATTGATTAAAGAAAATCGTTATTCACAAAACATTATTAATATAGCAATTATCCATTTTTTTTGTTTTCAGAAATAAATGAATCGCGCTGAGTATCGCATCCTGAAAAAAAAACGATTTTTTTGTTTTTCCTTTGCCAGCTGTTGACAAATAATATCCTTTATTTTCACCAGATAATTCTTTAAACCATTTCTCTATATAATAAAGATTCTTTCTATTCATGCCTTAATTAATTACATGTTTAAATAATTAAAAACCATCTATTGTGTAAAAATTTCTCACAAAACTTTTACTTAAATTTACATAGTTATTATGTTAAATCTCATTCAAACATGGTATTTTTAATGAAAGGTAATTGGCTTATACATATATATATAACTGGAAGAGAAACTAAAATTAAAACGACATTTTAAAGAAGGTTTATATATATTTTAAATTTTTGGGATGTCTGCAGTGTATACTGAGTAAAGGATAGGACCTAGAATGCTACCTTGCGGCACTCCCACTTCGGTATGACTGAAAGGAGAGAAGGATGATCCGATTTGTAATGAATCAAATTTAAGTTTAAAATTTTGTAGCAATGAGTGTGACGAAATAAATGAACTTTTTAAACAATAATTCATTGTTAGTTTAACAATAGCCAAAATCAACTATTATTTGTATTAAATATTCCCTTCCCCCCAATAATGCCCATGTATATTATATACTCGCATCTAAAACATAGAAACATTTTTCACTTCTTTGTATAAATACAAATTATTTGTTTTCTATTTGTATACTCGTAAATACAAATTAACTCGTTGGATCTCTAAGTGGAAGTCAACTCTCTATAGAACTTCCAAAAATTAGAGAAATATCCTAAAAATTGGATTTAATGAAAATAATTAATGGCAGATTAATAGCGATTATATAATCTCAGTTATCATATATTTTTCTTATATTTTATTCAAGTTTTATCCAATACTTTTTACTTACAAGAATATTAAAAGTATAAAATACAATTGCTGGATTTATTCTTTAATTTATAAAATTTTTAATTTTTTCTATCCATATGAGATAATAATGTATGAGGGGCGGGTGTTGGTGTAGTGGTTATGAGCGTGGACTTGTAAGTGGGAGAACCCCAGTTCGTGTCCAGCGTATAACTGCTAAATTTTATATTTGTTTAAAAAATGGTAATAGTAAAGTAGGTGCTTCCGCCCCCGTCCACGACACCTAATTTGGTAGTTGGACGTTAAGCCCGCCTGAAAAAATAGGCGTTACTTTACTTTACTTTACTTAATAATGTATGATAAAGTCAAGAATATAACGAAAATATTGTCCAAACAAGCTGAAATTAGCAAGAAGTATTTTTGTTGTGTGAGTTGTATAAATGTTATGGCAGAGAATGGAGGATTGGTTGCCTAGACTTCCGCTCTAAATTGACCCAGCTTCACTCATCCTTTATATATATATGTATATATATATCACTAGTGAACCCACACCATCCTATCGTCCTCTTGTGGACAGTTCCAGAAGCAAGGGTTAAAAAAAAAAAAACAAGCTGGCTATGAATTAAAGATCAGCACTGAGTTGAAGCATTAGTCGGGTGGGTTACTTGGGCAGGGAAATAGGAACAGAGTGGTTGGCAGGATCTATGGTGTTGTTGGATGGTCGTGAAAAACCATAGTGCGAGAGTATGGGGGGGGCTAGGAGGGTGTTAGTCGCTCCATTAGAGAGCAACGTCACAGGGACTTGGTGGTTCAGCCGGGCTCTACAATTAGAGAATGGACAGACATGGAACCACCTTCTTCGTCGTCCTTCTTGTAATATCTGGTCCCCTACACTTCATTCCCCATATTGTCACATAGTCTGTGTAAGTTTGGAGAAGAAGTTAGTAAATTAAGAAAGATGTACACAGAACAAAACTGAACTAATGGCTTATTCAACCTGGCTCTGATGGTTGGTCGGTGTGCCATAATTATGTAATATCTTATCACTGGCAAAGATAAACTATATCCCTCTAGAATTTCAAACTTTTTAAAACTAATTTTTATAATTATTACACTGATTTATTGATAAATGATCATTGAATATTGTTACAAATTCCGTTTTTACAAAATCTAAGACTGATCGCTGGATAATGACAAGAAGCTAACATTTTCGAATACTATTAAAGTAAAGCTAAAATACATTCGAATAATACTATGCCATAATCCAGTTCTTAATGGGGTGCTTTAAAACTTTTATTCAATGATTAGCTGACCACTATTTCAATCGCGAATCATATCGCACCAAAAATATTGAAAATAAGAATTAAGTATTGCATTATTATTTATTTATATTTTAATTTAAAGCGCGTTAACATCTATGGTCATGGGCGTCCGAAGCCTTCTCACTGCACTGCCGGCCTCCGGACAGTGTTCTCTCGCTATAGACAATACTGTCCATGACCGGACAGTGAGCTGTAAGTGCTCCTAGGAAGAAAAAATCTACGGGCAGCACAGCTGGACTCGAACCCGGGTCCTCCACGTGTAAGCCCAGTGCGCTAACCACTGAGCTAATCCCTTTCCTATTATTATTTTTATTAGTCAGACTTAACGTCCAATAAGCATGTTGCATGGACGGAGACGGATAGCAACATATATTAGTCATTTTATGAAATAAAATCCAATGCAAGCTATGTTTGTAGAGTCTCGTTTGTAACGGCAACTTTAGCGAAGACATTAGCCGCCTCGTTATCGCCAATAACCGTATGATCTTTTACCAAAATAATGTGGATTTTCCCCCACGAGATGCTAAAGATATTTTATTTTGCTAAAGTATTGTAAATTCGTTACCATCGATATTCCAGCAAAAAAGGCTTCGGGCATAATATTAGAAACCCGGTTAATGATACATTACTTTAGAGTCTCGAGGGAAATGTCCATTATCGGGGTAAAAAGACACGCGGGCACTGATGGCGGTAACGAGGCGGCTAATGCACTCGCTAAATGCGTTTGTGCGAATGACTGTAGATAAGATGAATACATACATGAAATATAACTCTCGACAGCTGAAATTTACTCAGCAATATAGGTCTACTATTCCACTGTAATCTAGGATACTCCTCATTAGGTGCTTGTAGTTCATTTTGTTTCGTTAGTTCGTTTAAGTTTTTATCATAACCGTAATTTTTAAAGCATAAGGCCATTTCTTCCACATTGATGCCATATCTACAACAACCACTACATGTGAGGAAATTATATCCTCTCGTGCCAATCATATAATCTTATAACGCTCTGCGCGCACGCAAGGTCAAAAAATACAAAAATACAGACGGCAATCTAACCCAGTACCTCGCAATTTTGCTTAACTTGAATGGATTAGTGATACTGGATTGTGTTGTTTGAATATAAGAAAACCAGAAAAATATTTTTTGACTTAATGCGTTACAAAGCGATTGGACAAGACTGTTAGGGAGGGGATTAGCTCAGTGGTAGCGCGCTGGACTAGTAACGCGGAGATCACGGATTCGAATCCAGGCGTGCTGCCCTTAGATTTTCTCTTCCTAGGAGCCCCTACAGCTCACTGACCGGTGATGGACAGTGTTGTCTGTAACGGGAGAACACTGTCCGGAGGCCGGCAGTGCACTGAGAAGGCTCCGGGCGCAAATGACCACAGATGTTGAGACGCCTTAAAAAAAAAAAAAAAACGCAAAACTGTTCACTAAAGTTAAATTCTTGATTAGTTTTTTTGAAATTAACTTGTTAAGACTAATCTATTCATTAGCTCTGCTAATATAAATTTTGTCCATAAAAGATTCTTAAAATGCATTCGTCTAAAAAACTCGGTATAAAGCTATAACTTAGACCCTGATTTATATACATTCTGGGGAAAGAAGTTCTTCGTAGAATTTTGACGGATTTTGTTGGTTAAATTGGTTGACCTATCTGTGGCGCTGGCAACACTTAGGGCGTTGTTGTAATGTTTTGGTGGTGGTATAGGGGGTATTACATTGGTGATTAGGAATTTAAACTTATACCTTATTTATATTTTTTATTCAGACTCTATTTTCTGGACATTTGATTTTTTTTGGGGATTTGATTTGCGGTCCCATTAACATATTCAACAATTGATTTTTTGCATACTTATTGTTTATAAACCGTTTGTAACCAGAGGAAGGGGACAAACATTTTTTCATCATATCTTCAAACATCAAAATATAACAAAATAATTATAAGAAAAATATTAAATAATAAAAAGAAGGAAAAAAAAGAATTACACGCTATTACAAATGTTTTTGAAAGCAAGGAATTACAACTAAAGAGAAAACTTTCATCTCATACCAAAAGAAAACTAAAGATACTTTTATAAATTTATTAATAAAGAAGATATAAAGTAAATAAATTAAACATTAAGACAAACATAATATCTTAAATTTAATTACATTTAAATGAACAATTATAATATAAATATACAAGCGAAATAGATTAATTTCTAAGACAGAGAAGAAAAACTCATTTCTATTTTAATTATTTAAAAGAACACAAGGAACTAATTACAATGAAATAAATTACTAATTTTTAGAGATAGCAACTATTGCTAGGAAATTTTCCAAATTGGTTTGGCAGTCAAGCAATTGGCAGGACACAGTTTATCTGTGAGATATTCTTTTTACTTTCTCTTACTCCTAGTAAAAGGAAGTATTGTAATCGTGTCAAGTTATCGATATCGAGTTTTCACCGGAAATATCCGTTTTGAGGTCCCCTGAGTCCAAAAAAGTGGTTTTTAGCAAATGGTCTGTGTGTGTGTGCGTGTGGTGTATGTGTATGTGAACAGCATAGCTCAAAACGAAAAATCGTAGAAAGTTGAAACCTAATATTCCGTTTAGTTATCACCATGGCATCTGACAGTGGGTCATCTGTCAAAATTCCTCAACCAGAAGTCCCACTTTACTTTTGTTTTTTTTTTTTTTACTTTTTTGCGATTTTCTCAAAAATGGCTCCGACAATTTTCTTTAAACTTGACATAGCAACTACACATACAAAGAGCTACAATTTTTATTTGTAACATTTTTCTGGGAAAAATCATTTAAAGGCAGTTATGGTGGTGAGGTGGGGTTAGGTTTTCATCTAAAGTGCTATTTCAGTTTATTAAACAATTCTATCATCTAAATAATGTTAATTAAAGTTAAATATGTTGTTGAAATTCCGAGTTTTTAAAAAAAAATCGGATGACCGTAAGTGCGTTTTACTTTACTACTTTACTAAATGATGTTTCCACTTTTTCGCGATTTTCTCCAAAATTGCTTCGACGATTTTCTTGAAACGTAGTATATAAGCTAAACATACAATGATCTACAACTTTTATTTAAAACTTTTCTCTAGAAAAATGCATTTAATGGGATTTTTAGGGGAGGGGTGGGGTTATGTCTTCCTCTAAAGTGGTATCATAGTTGATTATACAATTCTATCACCCAAACAAAATTAATTAGAAATAAATAGATGGCCAAAATTCCATCTATTACAGAAAATTAATAAACCGGAAGTGCGCTTTTACTGAACAGTTTTATCAGTTTTCGACGAATTTCTTTAAATTTGGAACACAAACTATAAAATTTGTCAATAAAATATTGAGAACTGGAGTAAGATAAAGTTGTGTGAGTGTTTCACACCAGCTTTTTTTGTCTTTAAGGAGCTAATAGGGGGTGGAGATGGATTAATGCTTCTTTTCCTAAAGTATTATTTTAGTTTATTAAATGATTCTATCATCTAAATAATGCCAATTAAAATAATTAAATATGTGGCCCAAAATTTTGATTTTGTGGAATATCGATTGATTGGAAATGATACTTATGGAATATCGATTTTTTATAAACAGTTCTTTTTTTTTTTTAGTTTTCTGCAATTTTCTCCAGGATTACACTAAGGAATTTTCTTGAAACTTGGTATACGACGTACATACAGAGACCTATCATTTTATTTTTTAAAATTTTTCCCCAAAAAAATTCATTAGGTTTTGGAGGAGTGATGACGTTAGGCTTTTCTCAAAAAAAAATGTCATTAATTAAGATTAGATTTTCCGATTGATATAACCTTGAAAACAACTAAATATTTAGTAAGAATTATAAGTTTGAAAAGAAATTTTTCGTTTCACATCAATTTTGTTTTTCTTTCTAAATCAGTGACTAAATTATAACACATTGTTGCATATTTGTGTGAGTGCAAAATCGATTCTGTGGGTTAGCTAATGTAAAGCAAATTATTTATACTCTTTTTATATGTTTGTTTAGTAAATACACGAAAAATAATAATTAATAAATAAACATTTATATTGAGGTTAGATATCTCGGGTGGTTTTTGGTTGAATAGAAAAACAGCAAAAAATTAAATCTCTAAATTGAGTGAAAATATTGAGTTGACTGTAATTATAATACAATATAATCTATAAGAAAAATGGGAAATCGAAATATTAAACATATAGGAAAAATGAATACATAAATTAAATTTAAAAATGGCTAGCAATTATTATTTATTATCACTTTCAATAAGCCAAAGGAATGGTGCTTACCTTGAAACGCGGAATCCTGGTTGCCAGTGTTAGAAGACCCATGTGTCCTTAGCCCATACCGGTGAAAAGGGGATAGGAAAAAATAGGAAATAAGGAAATAATTCGTTTGTGCAACCAACTCTTGAGTTGAGCAGCGCCCGTTCTAGGGGCGGGCAATCCGGCCATTTGTCCGGGGCACCGAATTCAGGTCCGCCATTTTGGCTGTAAGTGTGAGATAAAATATTTATTTTTTAAATACTTACTTAATAAAAAAATTCACATATGAACTTTTTCGCTAAAAATTTACAGTGCGTAGCAGATTTATATTGTTTATATCTAAACGTTAAATATATTTACACTCTTATTAAAAAATTAACGCAGAATTTTGTAAAGGACGATGCTTGAACTTGTTTGAACATGCGTATACTTCTCTGCACCGAATAGCATTAGCATGCGAGCAGAGCGCTGCTTCAGCTTGTGTTTGAACATGCATAGACTTACTTAAACGAATGTATAATATATTCTTAAGGGCTGGCGATTTGTCTTTTTGTCCGTGGCGACGTAACCGCTAGAACGGGCTCCGAGTTGAGTCTCAACCAATAAACTGCTACATGGCTGATGATTGTAGATATAAATTAAATCGGCCAGCCAACCGGAAATAATAACCTTGTGATTTCACAATAAACCTATGCAGGCCCGAGATAACCGACCCGCTAAGTCGACAAAAGGACCAGTTTATTAACACTACCCAGGAAAACCACAAGTAACAAACTTAGGTTTTCAAAATTAAGGGCAATCGAACTGGCATGAATTGTATAGGTTATTACTCTGCGACCTTTTCAACGTAGTATTACATAATGACTTATTCCATCGAGCTTAAAATGGCGACTGACTAAGAAAAAGAATTCATAAATTACCCCCTCTTTACACTTAAGACACAGCCTATATATTAGTAAATTATTGTACGCTGTTGGCGGCAAATTTAAATTTATATTAAATACTGAGTAATGATAATTTTTTTTTTTTTTTTTTTAATATCCAACATTGATTTTAAATGAGATAAATCAATGATTTGAACCTTATATCAAACTTATCTTTCAAAATTATCTGTGTCCCCAAAATATTTTTGTACTATATGCCTCAATTTTAACCAATGTTTATTTACTGTTTTATATATTAGAGCTAAATTAAATGGAAAATCATTTATTTTCAAATAATCATTTCTGTAATTTTATGCAGATTTATTTTGAATGATACAAAATTTTCGATATTAATTATCTATTGAAAACAATCTCTCATTATACATAAATACATTTCAACAAATATAAATTTGGTACTGATTTACTAGCATATTATTAACATTGATTGTGATCAGTTGTTAGGGTACTCTCCCTGTTCGGCTATATGAACACGGCCGCCTCCATATTCACCGCTAATTCACTCCTCCGCTATTCACTACTCATGCTACGCCATCAATGGATTCTGTTCTATATTGTAGGATTCTATATTGGGAAGAGAATTGGAGAATTTGAGAGAATTGGAATGAGAGACTTAGCCTGTACAGCTTGTGTTCAACTTGACTAACACTCGCACAATTTCGAACCAATCTATAGTGCATAGCATTATGTCTGTTCAAACTAGCTCCTAAATCGGGCACATCGCCTCTCTACTTTGCTTCCCCCACCCTCCTAACTGCTGCTACTACTATTACGATGTACCATGGATGTTGTATTCAATGTTCAAATCATTGTAGCGTTAATCACAACTGAATGAACATTCAACCGCATTGTGCTTCTACATATAAGTATTTGGTAAAAATGGGATGCGATATAAGAGATTGGTCTGAGGACTGGTATTCTCAGATTAAATACTTTTAGGAAGTGTTTTTTTTGTTTGTTTTTTTCTTCATTTAATTTATTTATTTATCTCTTTATCCATTCTGTCAGTATAGCCAATCCATTGTAAGGAAAAAAGTGTACTCCGATAAAGACTAAAGCATTTATCACATTCTTTTGTATGATTATGAATCAATGTTTTAACGTTTTATTTTCCCTTTATCGCAATTGTACACAATTTTTCGATTAAGTTTGCCTCGATATACACTTTCTGAAGTCTCCTGAGTTCATAAATATTGTGTAAGTGTGTTGTGTATGTTTGTGTTTGTTTGTATGTATGTATATTACTTTCTGTCTGAGTATAGTCATATAATTCAAAAACGGAGCTATTCTAGTCGTTAGCTATCCATATCAAACAGAGATCATTTAAATAAATAATTTTTGTTCACTAAAAATATACTTAAATTAAGGTTCTTCATTTTGAATGAATATTTGATATATATATATATATATACAGAGTGTCCCAAGGTATATGGATAACGACTTTTTCTTGGAAACTAAGATAGCTAGAAAAAAACTAAAAAATACCTGTCCCCGTAGTTTTTTTTGTTAGAAAACCAAATTTAATTTGCAAATTTGTTTTGGTGCTTCGAGAAGCGAGATACAGGCACCGACTTCATTTTTTGGCCTCCACTATTAGAGTTGTATTTTTTTAGGAAAAAGCATGTGTAATGCAAATCTAATGGTGGAGGCCAGTTCGAGCAAGATCTGTAATTAATGAGGAGTAAAATTTATAATGAAATAGTACTTTTCTTTTTATTCAATCAAAAAACCGTTATAATATCATTTTGAAATTTCTTATAGGAATCATGTTTTCATTCATAACTTGTAAAATATCGCTCAAAGAAAAAAAACCGTTCAAGTAAATTTTTCTTACAAATAATAGAGGAATCTATTTCTTAAATAAAAACCACACCTCCCGATTTGAAAAAATGAAGATGGTGCCTGTATCTCGCTTCTCGAAGCACCAAAACAAATTTGCAAATTAAATTTGGTTTTTCTACAAAAAACTACGGGGACTCGTATTTTTTAGTTTTTTTCTAGCTATCTTAGTTTCCGAGAAAAAGTCGTTATCCATATACCTTGGGACACCCTGTATACCTATATCAACGAAATACGGTTAGAATTTGAATCGCTTGTGCAAAGGGAGTAATCGTGTAACGCTTCATGTAACGTATTGAGTGATTTAACTACGAGCGATGCCTTATGATATTGCTGCAGGCCAGACAAGCCGCTGGCACTCTATTACAGTATAATACATTTTGACATCTATGTTCATTGGACGTTAAAGCACTTAACGTTATCTGTTTTGTCTGAAGTAATAACCGCCTGATATTACTGTTCCAAAGTAAAAACTTCATTCCCATTTGTGAACCATTATAACATGAACGCAAATATCCAACACAATTTGGCATTATTGGAAACAATATATATAATAAAATAAATTTCTGCCCAATCCGTTGAATATGAATGCGCATAATACCTTTATGATAATACCTTTTTTTTTTTTGGTATTCAGACGAAATCCAACCCTATTGCACAAAGGTTCTATTTACAATGTCACCTGTGGTTTTTATTGCTGTTTGTTATTATATAAGTAGTACTTCAGTAACAGTACAGGTTGCTATTCAGATATCGTCAGATTTTTATTGGCATTTTTTGAATGTGTGACATTCAGACTTTGAAACTGTTTGATGGTTTTATATATATATATATATAGGTATATAGCTATAATGCGAAAAGTTCTTATTACCTTTTTTGGATGCTGAAGTTTACTCGTTTAACGGTAAAATATCCATAATACACGTAGCAGTTTCCATCAAGCTGGAGTCACACACACATATATGTGTGGTTGGTTGTTACTGGTTATAGTCTCTCTCTAAAGTCACACCGTGAGTTTCTACTTTTACGTTTCACTGTTCAACCAGGTAATTTTGTAACAACATTTGCGTATTATGGGTTTTATTTTTTCTCTAATAAAATTTTTTTA